>JAMLFY010000002.1:40634232-40800810 GCA_030441495.1 Dalbergia oliveri | reverse complement strand
TTATATTATTGTGCTAATATAGACTAACTTAACCCATGTTTAAGCTCAACTTTCAGATGTAAAATTGTCACAACCCAGCTAGGCCATGACGGCGCATGAGATACCTTTCCCAAGCCTTAACATACCAAATTTTCTTGGAAAATTGAGAGTTTCCTTTGTTTTGATCATTCCCAAATAAAATACAATATATAATATTCAGTTAAATCAGACATATGGGCATCAAGCATTCTAAATGCGCCCTTCCAGTATATATATCTAAACTTAGTTTACAAATCCTTTCTAAAATATAGTCTATACATATCTAAATCTTAACTATGCATGCTTAAGCACAAATATATACATAAAAACAAAACTAATCCAGGACCGTGTGACATATGGAGCATTAAACAGTTCTAACAGAATAAAACTCAACAAAAATAGGTTCCAGTGTACCAAAAGGCCTTCTTAAGAAGGTTCGCAAACTTAGACAATCGGTACTAAGGATGAGATGAAACCTGAACTGCACCTGCACCCGGAAGAGAGAAAACAACGGAGTGAGTTTTTGCAACGTGGTAGACATGATGTCTATAACCCACATGAGACAATATATAATCCATAAATAAAATAATAATAGCTTCATAGTTCATATAAATTCAACAAATCCTTTTATTTATGAATAAGATTCTTGAAAATATTCCACTTTATAAAAAAATAACAGGGAATCATCAAATTAAGATAACAGAAGGATTTACACTTAGCCCATTCCTTCGGTATCCTGAAAATATGGTCCTACCCATGCGGATAGCCTAACATAGCAGAATCCAGTATAATCCTAAATTTATAATCAAGGTGCACCAAGGCTAACGCCTACGTCGTAGCTCCAGACTTGTCAGAAATTCTTCCCCAAAACATATAATTACTTTATACAAATCAATAAAAATGGGTCATACCCACTATCCATAAATCATTTCTCAAATCTATATCACGGGCCTTCCAATTAGTTCAATCTATGAAATTTAATATTTCTTTATTAAATTTCTAAATTATATCATATTGCTCATGTGTAAATTTTCAAATAAAATATAACCTATTTATATTAAATCTATTTTCACCAAACATTTATATAACATAGCCAAATAATTATTTTCAGTTTAATTTACTAAAATATAATTTTAACTAATTTAGAATAATTAAAAACAATTATAACATAATGTCTACTCACAAACTATTTCACAGAATTGAATATCAACTTCCAGTGCCACCAATCCAACAATTTACGCTCAATTGCTCTATAACTCTAGAAACAATATAAATAAAATATTAGTAATTAAACAATAATACCAATTTATACAATTTACCCCAAATCACTAAAATCCCTAATTTATAGAAATAAAAAATTCTAATATTAATCCTAAATTAACTAGAAAATTTAATAAATAAAATAGAGCAAGTAGAGGCTTATTTATCATCTTGAAGACAATTATGAAATTACTCCAAATTTCTTATAAAAACTTCAGTTCTCTAATAAGTTTAGAGAGAAAATAAAGATAGAGGAGAAAGAAAACGATAGAAATGATGAAGAGGAGGAGGAATGATGATTATGGAGGTGATAGAAATTTTTTTTTGAAGATAAGAAAAGAAAAAAGAAACACAGAAGAAGAAATAAAGAACAGAGGGAGAAAGAAGACGGAGGAAGAAGCAGAAGAGAATGAGGGAAGAGAGTCACGGGATGGGGGAAGGAAGGGAAAAAGAAAACAGAGAAAACATTAAAATTATATATTAAGGTGCACGGTGGTCCTCACTTCAGTTTTTTTTTTTTGGTTGTTACAAAAATAATTGTACGGAGGGAAAAAAAAAACTTAAACGCGCAAAAACGTAAAATTATTCTTTAGAAATGTTTTTGCAAGGTTTTCAACGCTTTAAAACATATTTTAAAAACATTTTACCTAAATTGTATTTTTTCATAATGCCTGTAACTAGTTTTAGTGGTTTCAAAACGTAAAATCATAATGAATAAGAAAAAACTTAAAACCTTATTATTTTACTTTTAAAACTCGATTTTAACAACGTGTTGGAGTATTGTCATAATGTTGCATTTCATTTGATTTTGAAAATTTACTTCAAGCTGGAAAGAAAGTAATTTTCATTTTATTTTAATTTTATTTTTAGTATTTCTTTTATAAAATCTTGAAAAAAATGAAAATAAAAATAAAAACTTGAAAACAAATATATCATAAATATAACTTTTGAAATGTTATGATGTAATAGTTTAATTTAAGAGGAAATTACAAGGACCTCACTGAAGGTTCTTTGATATTACATTTATCCCTTTAATTTTAAATAATTACACTTACCTCCCTTATGCGTAAATGACGTTTCAAAATTTCTAAATTACCAATTAAAAAAAGAACCCACATTCTCCCCCTATTTTCTTCTTTCCATTTTCTTCCACCACCACCGCCCTTCCCATCTTCCTTCTACCCCTCATTCACGTACAGAGAAGCACAACACAAGGCAAATCCAAAACCCAAACCCCTTCTTCTCCTTCCTTTTACTCCTTTCCATCTCCCATTTATCCACCCGCAATGTTCCCCTCTCCAAGCTCGCAACACTCATCTTCAACCCCAACTATGACCCTCCTATTATGTTGGGATGCAAAGAGCATAAAACCCAACTATGTTCTTCTATAGTTTTTGTAGCTAATGTTTGTTTATTTGTTTATTTTCTGTAATTGTGTTTAGATTTGATTTGGAATTAGGTGCAGAAATGGGGAGTGGCTGATGGAGAATCGCGTCCTTGGGCTCAAGCTCCAAGGCATGAAACTCTCAGATCTGATCATTTGAGGCTGCTGTTTTGTTGGTTTTGGGTGACTGTACTGGTGGCATCATTTGAGCCTTAGTTGAGGAGGAAGAAGGAAGAGTTTAGGTTAGTGGTGGCCGTGGCATGATTGTGATTGGGTTATAATGTTGAAAAGGCATAAAAGTCATTTTAAGTTTATAAAGGATGTGATTGTAATGAAGGGTATGTTTGGATTAGTGGTAAGTGTGACGAAGTTGAGTGAATAGAATGGAGAAGAGTGAATGAAGTGACATAATTATTTTCCTCTATTGTTTGATAATTTAGTAATGAAATAGTAGAATAGTGGTCATTTATGAGTAAAAAAAAAAACAAAAAAACAAAAGATTTTATCTCATTTCATTTAAATTGGAGGGAGAGAAAGACAATCAGAAATGATGAAATTTGATGGAATCCATTCTATCCACCTCTATTTCATTCCACCAATTTTTTAAATATCCAAACAATTGAGCTTTAAACATTTCATCACATTTCATTCCACTTTGCTACATCCATTTTTATCAATCCAAACATACCTAAATAATTAAGAGAGGTAAGTATAATATTAAAAATTAGAAAGAACAAGTGTAATATCAAATGACCTTTGGGAGTTCCTCATAATTACCCCTTAATTTAATTTAAGTTTCTTTAGCAAGGTATAGTCAAATTGAAATTTCACGTGTTTATGATTTTTTGTTTTCGTGTATACATAATTTTGAAGCAGTGCCTATATTTGGGGGTCCAGCCGTGATGGTATAATGATAAGGAATTGATTTCAGCGAAAAATGGATCGAAGAAAAATTTGCCGTATACGTGAATCGAATTTCTTTTGGGATAAATGCAGTAGGTCGGCAGCGGTGATTCCAACCCGCATGCCAAAATTTTGCCCCGCTTTTACACTGCATGTAGCTTCGATGTAAATGCTACAAATAGAAGCTGGTTTTGCCATTCAGTGCAGGCGGAGTCAGAGATAAACAGATTACAGACTGTGTTATTTTTTGGGAGAGAATAAAATAGAGAGCGTAAGAAAATCCTAAAGTGTACAGTGTATAGGTATAGATATATATACCTTGAATATTTTGGATATCAACTATATCACTATTTTGTATTGTAAAATTATAGTATTTAAATATAAGAGTTTTTATTGAAAAACATCATATTTATCTTTTGAGTGTGATAGTATTAAAAGAATATTTTATAATTATTCTAAATATAGTGAAATATTTTTTAGAGTTTGTACTATAATTTTATCCTTTTGGTATTTGAAAGTTTTTTATATTAAAATTTGGTATTATTTTTTATTGACTATATTTATTATCGCTTGTTTTGAATCTGTGAATCAATAAATTTAATTATATCATATTTATCTTGACTATGTTGACACTGCACAACATAATTTAATTTACACTGGGAAACAGTCCTTGTGCACAACACTATATCTAAGTCTTTATTACTGGGATACTAAAATATTTAAGGAAAATTCTTGTGAGAGGGACTAAACTTATTTTTTGAATAGGAATATAATCAATTTTTTTCCTTCTGAATTATAATAGATTCACGCATTTTTTTCAATATTTTATAGGGTAATTAATGGCTATCACCCTTGAGATATTCTTAAATGAGGTAAACCCAATTCATTTCAAAAGTTAACACTCCACCCCATTCCCTTCTAACACCGCTAATAATCTAACCCTGAACTAACCCATGTTATCCCCCCCCCCCCCCCTTTTTTTTGCCTTTCATGCTTCTAAAAAACAAAGAAAACAAAACTATAATCACTCATCGGCACAAAGACTTCCACCGCTCGCACCTGAGTGCTGACTCCCATTGCATCCCGCTGAGTGGTTTGCATAAGCTCGCAAAGCATTGCACAAATAGATAGAAACAGGGTCCACGTTCCTTTGGTCTGAGATAATTGAGGACAAATTTTGGAGTTTGTAATCAATCGATCCCAGGACGGCTCCATGTAAAACATTAGAGAATCTCAATCCAGATGGAATTTAAAGCCCCATCAAAGTACACAAAAATAGAACAAGAAATGCCCATGAAGCATATAATTATAACCAGACCTTAATGATGAATAGCAGAGAGAATTACAATGACTACCCCAGTTTCTTGAATCTCTGCCTAATTCATAGCATTTGATAAGTCTTTAAAATCCAGCATCAATATAATAATATATTGCCGCTTCCCAAAACTGGGACTGGAATTATATGGTTGAACCTATTGGAGCAGGTTTAACTAAACATTTGCAGATCACGCATAAAAAATAAAAAAGTTAACATTCAGAGATATAAAAAATAATTTTGGCAAATGTTACAGTGTTTTTATTTTGGACACGATGTTTTGAGTTGTTCTTTTTGCTGTAAAAAGGGATTCAAACCAGAAAAAAAAGCACAAAATAGTTTCAATACTGTTGATAAATACATGGACGAAATTTATGTATGAATTTGTTTGAGGGCACATTTCATTGTATTGGCAAGCAAAGGACGTACCATGATGCAATGGGAGTATGAACTCAGGTGCAACGGGTGGAAGTCAGTGTGACGATGAGTGGTTATAGTTTTCTTTTCTCCCTTTTTTTAGTGGCGTGAAAAAAATGAGATAACATGGGTTTTTTGGGGTTACATCATTAACGGTGTTAGAAGGGAATGGGGTGGAGAGTTAAATGTGTTAACCTTTTGAGAAGAATTGGATTTATTATCACTTAAGAATACCTCAGGGTGGTTGTTGTTAATTACCAATGAAGAGAAAATTGGACCGGACGAACCAATTCTACCGGTTAACTGGAAACTGCTATCTGATTGGTTCGGTTAAGCATCTGAAACCGAGGAGTTCAAAATCGGGTAAAACCAGTGGACCGGCCTGGTTTTTTGAGGTTGGTGGTTCAGGCTCTTTGCCCTAAAAAAAAAGAAAAGGCAAAATGTTGCCGTTTAAAAAATAAAAATTGAAAGTGAAGAGGGTTAGGGTTATCTTCACTTGAGTCACTTCATGCACTTCTTCTCATCTCATCTTCTTCTCTCCCAAAGGTCATCGGATCAGCCCATAGTCCTGCACCACCGCTATCCACCTCAGCACCACCATTGTCCACCTCAGACCACCGCCGTTTGCATCTACTCCACCTCTATCCGTCTCTACTCTGCGCTCGCCTTTCTATTCCGTGCTACCTTTGTTCGTGCTTCCTCTATTTCGCCTTGCCATGAGCTCAAGTGTGGGTTAATCGATGCGTGACATGCAGGAAGCGTGTGGGGTTGACGAGTTCAAGTATAGGTGCAGGTTGACGTTGTGCGGGTCGCATTGGTACTCGAAAGGGCATAGGTGCGAGTTCAATTTCAAGGGGATTGGGAAGGATCAGATCACTAAGGCCAATCTGGTGAAGGCCGAGAGCTTCACAATATCTAAGGATAGAAAAGGAAGAAGAAGAAGAATAACGTGATGATGAATGGGTATTATGGTCATTTCGCGATTTGTGATGTAATGTTAATTGGTCTTTGGTTGTTAATGATTGGGGGAAAGAAAAGAGAATGGAAGATTGAGAATTGTTTCGGGTCTTTGGATCCAAGTGTTGTTTGGTTTCGGGTTATGTAGGTGGTCGATGTTGATGCAATATTATTTCTAAATGTTGTCTTGTGATTATGTGAGTTAATATTTCGTACTTTATTTGAATTTGAGCCAATGAGACTAAAGATAATTGACTTATGTGTAGGTTATAATATGTATTAATGTTTACTATAGACCTATGAACAATGTTTTTTGTGTTGGTTATGTTAATGTTGATGACTTAATATAAGTTTTTGCTTTTGATTTTATTATATCTATATATTTATGTATATTTTATTATATTTTGGTTGAATCGATTGACCTCTAAACCTTTAAATCATGCTTTGACCGATTTGATGTCTAGTTCTTTCTCTTCCTTGTTAATGCAATATCCCAAAAATATGTGTCATTTGGAAGGTCAAGTCTAAGCTATGGAAATGTTAGATAAAACTTGAGAGAGATTCAAATGCCTTATTTTAATATATATATATATATATATATATATATATATATGTATGTATATATATAGTTCCCAAAAGGAGAAAATAAATTATAAATTTATAATGAATTTTGTGCATGAATGTTTTTATATGCTAATATTCAGTTATTATTTTAATTTGATATTTATTCTTTTTATTAAATTTAATATTCAGTTTGTGATATCACGTTTGATCTTTTTTTTCAAAACTTTGAAAATATTATCTTATCAAATCTATTAGATCTAATATGTTTGTAAGTATCGTGGATATTTATATTTGTATCAGCATTATATATTATATATTTTGTTGGAAAATATTTTCTATTCGTCGATAAATCATAATGATATTTATTTGAAGATATTAGATATTATTTATATTTAACATGTATTATGACTATGATTTGTTACATATTATCGAGAATTATTAGATATTATATTAGAATCTATCAATGATTAAATTAAATGTGAAATTTATTGATTTGTGAATTATTATTATTATTATCCCAAAAAAATTAACAATATATGTAGCACTAATGTATATAGTGTTGTTGTTGTTATTATTATTATTAGAAGTATTATTATTATTTCAAAACTCAATTGCAAGTGACATGAACGCATCATCATGGGTATACTAGATTATTTCAAAACTTAATTGCAAGTGTTATGCGTTTGGATTTTTTTTTTAATAATTAAAGCACTTGAACTATTGAAACAAAAGAAAACACTTAGAAGTACACTCTTTCGATATTTTGTGAGTATACTAGATGCAGATCGCGTTACTTTTGGGCTTTTTTTTTTTTTTCCTTACTTCTAGTATATATTTGGCATTTCATAATACTCTTAACAATCTTCTAAGAACCCTAATCGCCCAAGGATTTTTTCCTAGAGAGAAAATTGTGATTTCTCTGAATTTTCTTGATTAATCTCTTGGAAGTGATCTTCATGGAATAATTTAGTCAATTTCTTCCTCTTTTCATGTAGTTTATGAGTTAGTGCGTGGTCAAACATGATTTTCTTATAACTTTCTTCCTCCCTACCATCCCAAACTCAGTTTGGGTGATAGAATCAAATTGTTTATTTTTCATTATACCTTTGACAGTTCCGGTGCTATTTCTGACTTAAGGTCAATTGTCAGGAGAAGTGCACTCTCAGCTACTAATAGTGAGTGGTTAGTTGCTCATGGCTATATTTTAGCCATTAAAAATATTTTATAAATTGATTATTATCGCTATTATCATGAAAATCATATTTTAGAAAACTCATGAGACCATTGTTTGTTACATGATCGTGAAAGATGTCACCAATTCAAGTTATATTATATTTTAAGGATGTGTTATTTTATTTGGCATGATATGAATCTTCTCAGAAAAAAAAGGTTGATAGTTATCTTGATTTCACAGCTAAAGGTATTATTTAATTATCAAATATGACAGCAAGCAAGACATCATAGAATAATTTATATAATTATTAGAAAATATTATTGTTATCTATTTAGCACAATTGACCTAGCAAGTTACCATAAAATAGTGAAGAAGATAAAATAGTTCACAACTACTTAGTAGTTACCATTTGAATAGCAGTCAAAATAGTAAGGACAATTATATCGTTATGGAAATTTTAATTATATATATAGAGCCCAACCTAATATTAGAACTCAGTTAAACGACTAATACAGTGCCCAATTAAAATAAGATATTGTAATGTTTAGCATAATAAGATTTAGCCAATTGATAAAGAGTAGCCAACAACTAAGTTATACAAATAGATTAGTACATACTTATTATGTATTGTAGGAATAACAACAGAATAATAAGAATGGCCTAAGAAACAATTAAAGTTTAATTAATAGTTATTTGGTAACATAATAGGACTCATTATTAATAGAAATTAACTAATAGCTTTTGCAACCTCTACAGTTAATTTATGAATTAATTATTAAAGCATAAGAAGTGTTCAGTATAGCAAGATTAGTTTTAGTTTCATGGATATCGGTTAACTGATTATCAGTTCTAAGATTAATTTATTTATATAGTATAAGAGAACCTAATATTTTCTTGGCAATAAATAAATAGATGAATGAAAATTAATAGGTAAAGAATAATTAAAGGTTCATAGTTAAATTGTCATTATTGTTATTAGTATTGCTATTATTATTGCAAGTGGATTAGTAAACAGGATGGCACAAAAGTTTACGACATAATACTTAACAGCTAAATTGTTGTTCCATTAGTAGCAAGCAGAATACAAGAAATAAGTTGCAGTGTTTGAATTTATTATTGATTTAGTTAGTTTTGTATGTTGAGATCAGGATAGTAGAATTACAGCATGTTTTGGAAAGGTCGTTAACCCTGGTACACCTGGCGTCAAGGACGTGGTGTACTAAGCGACCATAGAGTCTTATGAGATGTTAACCTTGGTATACCTAGTTGCTAAGGAGGCAGGATATCAGGCGGCCATGGAAGCAATCCTATAAGACTTCAACCTTGGCATACCTGGCTCCATGGAGGCATGCTTTTCGAAGATCAGAGAAGTTCGAGACCTAGTGAGGTGCCCAAAGAGAACAAAATTATTTACAGACAGCTATTATCATTCTTATGTATGTATATTCATCATGTTTAGAGTATTGTTATTTGTGATTCAAATATACCCCGAGATACGATCCTGAAGAGAACAAGCCCATTAGTAAATGTTTATGATGCAAGTGAATGCGTATTGAATATGAATTCAGTTTAAGTTAATTTTCTTTAAGTTGGATTTTATTTAGTTAAGACAGAATCGAATTGAATGTCTATAAATATTATTGTTATTATATAATTATTTACATGTCCTTGTTGCATGTATTATTATTATTATGTAGTTCCTTGTTATCCCATGTGAGCTGGGTGGATATCTACTAAGTTTTAATGAACTCACCTCTACTTTTTATCCCCTTACAATTACATTGCAGATTACTTACCATTCAGACTGGCCTCAATAGCCTTAAGCTTGTATAGTGGTGATCTTCATTCTGAGTGAAGTTTGAAATAGGATCATGTTAGAATAGAGTATTCAGGAGTGTACATGCAAGGTCCTTGAACACCATTTAGGATGCATGATTATTTTAAGGTTTGTTATTTTTTCATAATGATATGATATGTAATTTACTCCAGGAACAAGATTTAAGATTGTCTATTTTGTTTATGGATTTTGAAATGATTTGAAAGAATTAGATATTTTATATATTTTATGAATAAAGTTTTCAAAAAGTTTTGAGTAATCTATTTATTTATTTATTTTAATTTATTATGAGTATTAATTTATTAATTTACTATGCATAATTGAATGAAATTAGCTTCAGAAGGTTTCCATAAGAGACAATATCCCTTATGTGTTGGTTACAGATTTTGGATCGTGACAGTTAATCACCCTTTTTATAATCAATGTCGTCGGAGATATCGTCCTGCAAGGCCAAGGAAGCGGTGAAGGGAGGGAATCGGATAGTGCCAATGACGAGCTACTTCTCAGCGGCAGTTAAGAAAGCAACGATTCTTTGTGTAAAATGAAAGTATATTGGGCGGCAACAATAACTTTTTTAGGTCAGCGTATTAAACCAATTAAATCTCCATATATTCGATTGGTTGATTTCTATGAGTTTCAACATTTATCATAAAAATTCTGATGTGATGATTATGCTACTATTTTTTGGTTTCTACGTATCTTCCTACTAGATGCAATTATGATGGAGGATTTGAGACCATACAGAGAGAATATAATAACTCCCTAAACCAAGTACTTCCTGGGCTCGAACACCTAAAAGTAAATATAATGGTCCAATGATAATAAAATGGATATCCCAATTAAACATATTTTTTTAGATTGAAATAACAAATGCTCATTGCTAATTAAGGGAAATAATTACGCTATAACTATAACGGTATGTTTGGTTGGAGGGTGAAATTAGAAGTAAATTTTCAATAATTAAATTTTATGTGTAAAATTACACATATAAAGCTCAATCATAATAAATTTTAATAAATTTATATAAAAATATAATTAATAATAATAATTACAATAATTTAATGTTGGATTGTCATATAATTAATAAATAAGAAGAAGGATATTGTAAAGAAATTAGATAAAAAGTAGTTTGAATGGAAGTGACAATAACTATTTTAGTTAGTAATAATAACCTCCAAGAAGAAAAAGTCAGATGTGAGATGTGGTCTCACTATCCTTTTATTCTCTTGCGTTTATTTTCTTGCATGCCAATGGAAGAGAAAATAAATGGATTGGGTAGTTTTCTCCTACTCACTTATTTCTCTCATTTTAATTGAAAAAAAATCATTCATCTCATTTTCACCTAAAACAAAGGGATGCTAAGTCTAAGTCATTGTGATTGATTTAGTAGTGAGAGATTTTGATAGTATATATAAAGTTTTAGGTTTGATTCTCATTACAATTAATATAATTTTAGAAGTATAAAAAATAAAAATGTTAAGTCTCTGTTTTTGTCTCAATATTTTTTAATTATATTTTATTTAGTTATTAAGATATATTTGTATTATCGTGCCGTATTAACATATATTACGCCTGGACAAAATACATCATTTCATCATGCATACAAAAACTATATATTAATAGAATAATTATTTTTAGATATACTGCAGTTTTTAGAGCTTAATATAAATTAGTTGCCTAGCCATTTGTTACAAAAACTATAATTATAAACATTTTCTCTTGCGCATTACTTAATTCAGAGCTTAATATAAATTAGTTGCCTTGCCATTTGAGGTTGGATTTTGGGATATCAATCATGATTTTTTTTTTTTTTAACAATTCTTGTTATTTTATTTTGCTGCTTTACATTTTATCCGCACGTTCAAGAAGACCAGCGTTCTACTACTAAAGTCTTTGTTGAGATTAAATATAATTTCATAGAAGTAAATGTAAAATGACGTTTAATAAGAAAAATTACCAAAAAAAACCTTGCATTAGAATAAAAGAGACTATTCTCTCCTTTTAGTTACAAGAGTCTCTTAAGCTTAGAAGTGTCTTTTAAGATTTTGACACAAAAATTAAGAAATCATTAAAAATACATAAATAAGAAAGAGTTTATATTGACAACACCGTTCTTTTAAAAAATTGTGCAATATGAAAAGTGTGTGTATGAGAGAGAATATGTATAAGAATAAAAATGGAAAAGAGTATAATACTCTCCTATTCTTAAATAATTATCCATTTTTTAAAAAAAATTTTATCTAGAAATAATTATTTATTTAAAAAATTTAAGTAGTATTAATTATTTTTTTAAATAATATCTCTATTAAACATTATTGTAAAAGAAAAAAAATATAGTAGAGACAAAAAAAGAGAGAAAAAGTTAGATTATTAAAAAAAATTAAAATTAATTCAATAAATTATTTTTAATTTTAATATATATTTAAAATTGAATAATTATTCAATTAATACCCTGAAAGGGGGAGTATAACTCATTCGCTATCCCTCGTCTTACACATCTTTCATTCTGTGGCTTCTCAGGCTCCGTTAAAGGCTGCGTCATATACTCTCTTTAGCTTTTGTCGTAGTTGCTGAGGTGGAGGCATTCGGCATATCTTGCTAAGCCTTTATTGCATCCCGCTTTTGAGCAACTTGTCCTCTCTTCTTCGCTCAATAGAGGTGCGAATTTTAAAACTTTTAAATAATAGATAATATTAGACATTTAAAAAAATTACTTATTATAACTAGATGAAGGGAGTGTCAACCGGGGAGAGAGAGCAGAGTATACTAATGAAAAAGAGGAAAATGAAGAGAAGATATTGCTGAACTGAGAGAAAATGTTAAGATAATAATTATTAATTAATTCATGTATTAAAAAATTACATAATCATCCATGCTTACAAGGTCCTACTTATAACTTCATTCCAGAAAAGAGAGGTGTGTTTTTGTCCCAATATAAATTGTGGAGCAATACGTAATCCACTAATTACATCACATGATCCATGACACTAACTTCTTGCTAGCAGGAGAGCATCAAGTAATCCTACAATCCAAACTCACCACTTCTCTAACCAGTCTATAAATATCCTCATTCCAACACCTTGTGCCCTACACACTCTATATCCCACTTCATCATTATCCCTCTAAGCAATTTGCACTTTCTCTTATACACCTTTCTTTTCCAGTTTTAGCAATTCCATTTTGTTTCAATGGCTAACAGTCAATCATGCAACGGCACTCCAGCCACCTCCAGCGAAGCCAACCCTCTAAAGATCTCCAACATGGATGTGGAAGGAGGACAGATCGAAGAGGTCAAGGTGTTTGACTATGCCAAACGGGCACAGTGGCTCAGAGCAGCCGTTTTGGGTGCCAATGACGGCTTGCTCTCAACAGCATCCCTCATGATGGGTGTTGGGGCCGTAAGGAAGGATGTTAGGACCATGATGCTAACCGGGGTTGCGGGTTTGGTAGCCGGTGCTTGCAGCATGGCCATTGGAGAGTTTGTCTCTGTGTATTCACAGTATGACATCGAGGTTGCTCAGATGAAAAGAGAAGGAAAAGTAGAGACTGATGATGAGGAGGAGAAGCTGCCGAACCCGTTTCAAGCAGCGCTGGCATCAGCCCTTTGCTTCACCGTGGGTGCGGTGGTGCCGCTGCTTGGGCGGCGTTTATCAGTGACTACAAGGTGAGGTTGGGGGTGGTGGTGGCTGTTGTGAGCCTTGCCTTGTTGGTCTTTGGAGGTTTGGGTGCTGTTCTAGGCAAGGCTCCAATGGTGAAGTCTTCTTTGAGGATTTTGATTGGCGGGTGGTTGGCCATGGGTGTTACTTTTGGTTTAACCAAGCTCGTAGATCATGTTGGATCAGTTTGATTTATCTCTATTTTGAAAACTTTTTTTTTCTTGTTTATTTTGATTCTGCTTTAGATATGCTTTAATTTGATGTATTTTTTTTCTTCAATGGTTTCACACCAAATACCATAATTCATGTGGTAAATGAAGATTTGGCTTTATAGTTCCACTATTTATAAAAAAATTTATATTCAATGTTATTCTACCACCAAAAAGTGATAATTTATTTGGTCACCTACTTCATCATTATTAGATAAGGTAATGAGTGGGGTATAAATGGGTATCATTATCTCATCCAATAATAGTAAAATAGGTATCTAAATAAGAAATTTATTTTTAGATGTTAGAATAATATTATTATTATTTTCGTTATCTTACCTTTTCATTTCAATGTGTCCAAGAAAAGGATTCAGAAGTTCCGGAGTTTGTTCGCCCTTTGTATTTGACAAATTTATAAGTAGAGGAAGCCTTAGACACAGTTGAAGTAAGTAAGAACATAATTTAATTTTAATTTTCTCTTTAATATTTAGCGTCTAATACATCAAGTATTTTTTTTAAATATAAAAAACAGAAGATAATAATAACTTGTAAAATTGATGTTTTGAAGTGTTGAGTACGTAGTATAAAACAAAATTTTTCGTTTGCTTTAAATTAAAGCATACAAGAATTTCTCTTGATAAGTAAATGGATTTCTATATCAATTTTTTTCGCATACTAGCCTGATTAAAATCGGGCAGTTGTTTACCAAAAAATTATCTGGTAGTGAAAGACGCAGTATAAAGACATAGTATAATTAAGCAAACCGATGGAACACAGCTTCTTAAAGTTTGACAAAGTTCTCTGGGAAGAACACGATTGGCTCAAGGACATTAGTGGTGATCAATTGATTTAAGATATTTTTGCTAATACAACTCAACCAACCATCAACATGAATGAGGAATGACCCACATAATCACGCCATAGCTTTTATTTAGATTTTTTTCTTCTTTTTGGTAGACACGCTGAATCTACTAATACCGCATTACACACACTGAATTAAATTATTGGGGTTGAGATTTGAGATACAACGAAAATATTTTTTGAATATCATATTATGTAGACATTGTATGAATATCATATATTAATGTAAATATGAATTAATATCAAAATATTTTTATATTAAGGTAAAATAGATATTAAGGGGATGAGACGTGGTTGAGCAAATGAAGATTGACTCATATGATTGATTTTTTTGTTTATATTTAAGTTTTTCATGATTTAGTTTCGATTTTAATATTCTCTTATATATCAGTTTTTATTTTTTTGCAAGTCTTTAATTTTTATAGTTGTAAAATTTTCTTTTCTAACCCTAAGATTAAACTCTCTTTAAACCCTATTTAGGTAAATAACTTATTTAAGCTCTTATATGTAAATATTTTTTGAAAAGTAATTTATGAATAAGTAATTTTTATATTTAAATATATAATAATAAAAGTATTTACTTTTAGTGTATTATAAATTACCTCTTAAGAAACTAGATATTTTAACTTCTCAAAAAGTCGTAAAAGTAACTTTTAAAAAAGTAATAAATTATTTAACCAAATAGAATAAAAAGTAAAAAATAACTTTTGACTTCCAAAAACTTAAAAAAGTTAGAAATTATAGTACTGGATCTTTAATTTAAACGTAATTTGCACAATTAATGCCTTTTTTCGGTGTGGATTATCTGGGAAAGGACAGAGAACCTTATGGACAAAAGGACACAAATCCAATTAAGCAATTGCATTTTCATAACGTAAATTACATGTATGAAGAAAGCCCATGGCAAGACAAAAGGTCATATTCTTTTTTATTTTTGGTCTGACAAAAGGTCATATTTAAACATCTAATACACGACCCAAAAACAATCACACATATCGACCAAAAAAATTCACATGAACTCAGATAAAAAAAAAATACCATATATGAATACGACAAAAGTTACCATGTACGACCAAATAGCAGGGAAAAAATTGTTAGATGATCAATTAGAATAAGAGATATTTTTCTAATTATACTTGGTTTATCTTACTAGCCTCATGCTCATATTTTATTGTGATATAGATTTAATTTCATATTTTTTTTTACTAGCTAGACATTTGTAAATATTTTTTGTAATAGTGTTGAATGGGTTTAAAGGTTTACTCAAAGAATAAAAGCTACATGATTATATTTTTATTGATGTTCAATGCTTATGAAATTTTATAAAAATGATCTTTGTGATAATTAATGGTAATTCAACACAAAAAAAATTATTTTATAAAAGTCTACTAAGTGTTGTAATTTTACTTATAGTTAGATCAGTATAACTTGATCATAGTCTGAGCTTTGGCCCCTTTGTAAAAAAAATAATTAATAAAAAAAAGTTGATAATTACCCATATATATTGAGTTCGACTCTAATTAAGAGAGTGAATAATTTATTGTGAGAATAGAGGACTTAATTATAGCTAAGGCTTAAGAGACTTGGATTGTGATGGCAGAGTAGCGGACGAGCTGGTGATTCTGAAAGTAATACAAGCAAATAAACACAAGGAAGGATTGCTGCTCCACACACAACGGACAAGCCATTGTTCTTTTGTGTTTTTGATTCTTTGCCAATAAGATGTTGGACATTGCGGAAGAATGCGTTCTCCACACAACTACAAACTGCAAGCCATATTGTGCTTTTTTCTGTTTTTTCATTTTGTTCTTCTTTCCGATAACAAGTTTGACAGTGACCTCCTCCGTCCACAAAATCAGTCAAAATTGAAGACAAATGAAGGGTGATAGATTCGGCACAAACTAACACTGAATCTGAATACATGGTTTGGGATGATGTTAACGCCCATAATTGTTTGTGCAGGTGTTTTTCTAGTGTTAGCATAGTGAAAGTTTTAATTTGTGACAAGGTACGACACGTGGATCAGTAAAAAGGGTAGGACATACACGCAGGAGAATTCATTTGTAGTTCCCTTTTTAATACTTGAAATGTTAAAAAGAAAAGAAGAAAGATTCTTCTTTTAAAATTGTAAACAACCATACGAGTCCCTCCTGAAAATTTCTTAGCTGACTTAAAAATAAGAGGAAATATTTGCTTTGTTTGGTTTATTAATTGATATATTAGTTTTATAAGTCATTGATGTATATCATTTTTCTTGTATAAAAATAAATGTTTCTCTTACTCTAAAAGCAGTGGAATGTTTCTCATGTATTAATTACTTGCTTCTTGAATTAAAATGCAATTGGAAGAAATACAGCAGAGCATCTCAAAAGCAACTCTGCTCTTAACAATCTTCATCCATAATCTATTTCATTCTAGCTAATTTGGGATGGAACTATATTATATTGCTTTCAATGAGGAAAACCAAACAATCTGTTAATGGCAATAGTAATACTGATAACAAAGCCTGCACTACCATGAACACTCAACGAAACCTATTTGATTACAAATACAATTATAAATAATTAACTCTAGATTGGCGCTACATACCACCAGCCACAATCACTACCCATGCAAAGCACAAAGGCAATTCTTTTCACCAACAGCAGATGCTATACAATAAGGCTGAGACTTGCCAGCTTGAAACCAGGTAGCACGCTTTTGCAAAAGCTCATTAAGAAAATCATCAAGCTTCTCTATGGTGACATTTGGCATCACCACAACGTGTGCAATGTTCCCTTGGCATGCCAGCTGCCACTTGCGGACAAACTCCTCATCATGCGGCCTCTCAAACACAACGGTGCTGCTCAGCTCATTAAGCATCGCTCCAACCCCTGCATCCACTAAGCGGGCTTTGAAGTAGTGTGCATTCCTCAAGCATTTCTGAACTTCCTTCTTGAAGCCTCTGTAGCCTTTCCTGTTTAAGCTGTACCATAGGAATAAGGGAGCGTGGCCGTTACGACTACCCATGATTGTGGCATCCCTTGAGGCAAGGTATTCTACGTTCCTGGAAAGTGCGTTGATATATTCCAATCGTGTTATCTGCACACCACAAGGCATGGGGCATCCAACGAATTTGTGGCCAGAGACGCTAACACTTCCTATAGGCTTTTTAAAAGTAACTTTTGGAGCCTGACATTTGCAAACCAAAAAAAGATAAAAAAGACCAACTCAGTCATCATATGAACACAGAAAGTTACATCGGATATGACCAGGTTTTACTTATATAGCGTGTTTGAATTTCAGAATTGATTCTGATATAATTGGTTTTGTTAGAATTAATTTTAAAATAAAATGATTTATATTTGACAGTCACTGTAAAAGTGATTTTGACATAAAGTAATAATTTTTCACTTTTCTCATAATTAATTCTAATAACTATAAACCAAATATGATACAAAACAACCAAAATCAATTCTAGGCTCATAGACTTGATTTTGGGGGTTGCAAACATGCGACCAAACATGCGACCAAACATTCCTTTGTTTTAGCTTTTAGTGATATATGGTCAAAATTGGATCACATTATATCAATTTAGACCTGCAGAAATTAATTAGACTTATAAAACTGCTAAATTGGCAGGTTATGGTGTTGTGCATGGAAGAGCCCAATTGCTGTTTGCTAAAATGAAATTCACCGACAAGCAGGGGAAAAAGAAAAAGAAGCAGAACAGAACACATCCGAGTTTTCAATCAGAACACACGAGGATATAGCAATGAAAAATTCAACATTATATACAAAAACTATAATGATTGCTTGTGGCGTTTCAAGTTTTCAACACTCACACGTTTGACAAAGGGCATCATGAGCCCAAACAAAGCCCCATCACAATGGATGTAGAAACTGTCATGGGAGAATCCTGTTTCTTCAAGTGTCTTTATAACCAGATCAAGATCATCCACGGCTCCTTTCACAGTTGTACCTGAAAAGTTTTCAGTGTGAAAGCCACAATCAAAAAAATATAGAGGAAAGAGAGAAAGAGAGAAGGTGGCCTTGCCTATGTTGACATTCACAATTGCTGGCTTGTCCTTGTGACAAAGAAGCTTGGCCTTAAAATCATCACAATCAATCTCACCAGAACAAAGAGTGTCAACCTTGACACACTCCATTCTGTACATACGAGCAGCCTTGAAAACTGAATAATGTGACTCCTGTGAGGCATACAAGATCCCATCTGGGAACACCTCTCTCCCAACTAGGATTCCATGGAGGTTCCCTTCAGTGCCACAGTTTGTTATGTACCCCCAGTACTGATTTTTCTCCAGTTCCCACAACCTGGCAAACCAATCCAAAACACCAACCTCAAACTGCCGTGAGTGGACACCATAATTGCTCTCAATAAACGGATCCCCCAGGTTGTTAATGGAGAAGTGCTGAAGTTGGGACAGTGCACCATAGTCGAAATCCAAATTGTAGGGGTAACCTGTATATGTAATACACAACTTCCATAATAGATTAAAAGATATATTGCTGTTGGAAAAGGGCATGAGTAAGCAACTAACTAACAATATGACTAATTATTAACACAGCAAATATTATTTATTTATATCATAAGTCATACCTAAATGATATTTGGTCCTTTCTGTGAGAGATTTTTGTATCTGGCCAGAACACTTGCCATATAAGCTTCCTTTTCCCCAGTGATTTCATCATCGATATCTGGCTCTGTGACTTCAAGGGAAACGGTGTGCATGTTTCTCCCCAGCACTATCTTCCTTTCACCTTTACCTGTGGTGTTCTGAGCCTCACACTTGACAATGCCGTTCTCTCCCTTAATCAAGGGTGGCACTAGATCTTTGATCAACGCCGTGGGATTGAAATCCTCAGGTAACCGTTCCACTGCTCCGTTCATACTTGAATCAACAGCCAAAACATCAACACCTCCAACCATTTTTGATATTTGCAACACGATAATTACCTGACGGAGACAGAACACCAGAGTGAATATATTATAAGAAAAATGTACCCAAAAAGACAAGGAGCCAAATGCAAATAAACCCAGTCGTCACTCTTTCGTATCCTGTTTTTATCAATGTTTTTGGTTTTTTTCCGGAAAGCAAGATTTTTCAGAAGTAAGCTTAGAATGATTGATTCCTGAAACAGATTAAGCATAAAAAGAAGCAATTCAACATCTCCAAGGCTAAAAAGCAAAGCAAGACGAAGTGCTCTGTTTTTTAGATAACTTCCTATCCAGATGAAAAACAACACGGTAGAAAACTTCAATCAAGTGTGAAATACAGCCAAATCCGGAACTGAAGTAAGAAGACTAGGCATAAACACAATGCATTACGAACAATAACAACTCTGACCATGAAAACAGAAAGCTCCATTCATTTAGCAATAGAAAGCACCAAGTCAAAAAGGGGAGACAATCACATCACAACTCATGAAAACAAGCTAGAGTAGCTGGGAAATGAGAATCTGGTATATAAAATATCAGTATTGACAGATAACCTTAAAAAAAAAAAAAGGAAAATCAGTGTAGAAAAGTAAAAAAGCAAGCCAGAACAAACTACTTTAGTGTGTAAGCTGCAAAAGTTGGAATTTGGAGCTCAGCAACAGGATACCAATGAATTGGGTCTGTCACAATTGATGAGCTCCCCAGTGCCTGAAGAGTCGTTACTCGTTAGGGATGAAGGGGCGTAGTAGGAGTGATTTGTAAGGGGGGCATGTCCCAGATTTATAGTTGCCACGCGCAGATATTCTTTGTATAAAAGCAATAGGAAAATGTTATTTAAAACACTTACATCGGTGTAGGTAATAGGAAAATATTATTTTAACACCCATATACATATTTACTAGTGATATAGAAAGAATAAATTAAAAAAAAATGACTAAACCTATATATTTTATAAGTAGTGTGTATAGGTTTTTGAGAAAGTATAGTATTAAAATAGCATTGTTGTGAACAACGTGAGTGCAATGCAATAAAGTTTTAAAATATTAGTAATTATATTATCCACTTCCTCAAATTTTTTTTAGTAATAATCACTCTTGAAAAATCATGTAATTTTAATATATTAAAATATTTAACCACAATTTATGATCAAATATATTAATTTTTTTAATATAGTAAAATTGTATGGTTTTTCGAGGGACACTGTTAATCAAGAATGGAGAGGTAGTAATTAAATAATAAGTTGACATTTTTGGGAGTTTGAGACGAGATAGTATTTCTTAGACCAAGCAAGAACGTTTTCTTATTTTACTTCATTATTCAAAGCTTTAGTTATTACAGTAAAAATATAACTAACGTGAGGGATAAAAACATTTACAAAAATAAGATATTGGAAAACAAATGATACCACAATGTAACTACTTTGTCTTATTTCAATCACATATCTAAGAATTGATCATCTCATAA
The DNA here is from genome assembly GCA_030441495.1 of Dalbergia oliveri. NCBI lineage: Eukaryota > Viridiplantae > Streptophyta > Magnoliopsida > Fabales > Fabaceae > Dalbergia > Dalbergia oliveri. The sequence continues at coordinate 40,779,852 of JAMLFY010000002.1, read as the reverse complement.
ATCATAACAATGGCTTATGGCTCCATTAGTCCTGCTTGCTGACCAGAACGGTCGGTTATCTACAGGACAACTGCCATGTAACTCGATTCATAATTCATCGAAGAGATGCCACCAATCTACGCGGGGGCATCCATGTGATTCTGCTGCATGCTGGAATCTTCTGTAGGGTCCACTAACATCTATGAGAATATCTCAAAATTAAATTTCCAATCACAACTTTACAGTTTGGTTATCCTTGTCTCCATGTGCTTCGCATGGAATAATTTAGATGTGCAACAACTCCTCGCTTTCCATCAGTGTTTCGGTACCTTATATTAAAACAACATGTATAGATGGCGAAAACATGAATAATAATTAATTTGTTTAAGAATGGCATGTTACAATCCCATTAAAAAAAATGCTTGTTTTGTATCTTTGAAATCATTTAAGAATAGAATACTAACTAAAATGACATAATAGTTAATTTCTTATTATTAAACTAATATGCATTATTAGCTAAATGAAAAATGTTATTTATACTATAACGCGTAGCATATGTTCGCTCACATTTCATCAATCATTAGATGAATATTACCCTATTAAATTAAACACATTCAGTGGATAAGATATAAGTTGACAAGGATTATATATTGTAAGACAAATAACATAACTCTTAACTAAAAGCTAGTTTCAAATTTGGACTTATCATTTTCTCGAAAGGAAGCTAATGGATTTGTGATCCACTTGGTAAGTTACAAATCAAAAAAGCAATACATAAAAGACACAAATCTTAATACAAGAAACAACGACGATACATCAGTTACATATTTATATGCAATGCTATATGTCACGTGGGACAAGCTAACTAAGAAAAGGAGTAAAAGAGGGCATGTTAAAAGATAATGTAGGAAGTAAGCGATAAGGTGGTCCTTCATACTAATCAAGATGTTTTGGACATATATGTATCTATAATGATGAATTTGGAGTTTTGGACTACCTACCAATAGTATTGGTGTCCTTGGGCTAGGGGTACTCATGATACACGGCTTGGACCGTTTTTGAATGAAAAATCTATTAAATCCAAATAATATAATCTATTGTGATTTGAATTGGATCAATTTAATTTTTATTTTGAATGTGATCTGATCAAATCCAATTTTAATCGTTTCAATTGGTAATCTAAGTGGTAATTAAGCTTAGCTAGCTCAGGCAATTTCAAATGTGAGCCATCTACATTGATTTGATAAATTTAATTAAAGAAGTTAATCAATTCAACTTCTGGGTTAGTTTGTTTTGCTTTTAAAAAAGCTTACAACCAAAATATCTAAAGTAAATTTACTAATTTTTTAAATTGAAAATATATTAATTCAGACGTAACTACTTTTATAAAGTGTGATAGGAAGACTAATATTTAAAATTTAAAACTAAATTACTCAATTTTGTTTTATTTATTTCATACAATAGTTAGTTGTGTAAACGAGTTATATAAAAAAGGAAAAATAGTTTTAATTTATTTTCATGTGTAAGTAATTTTATATGACATAAAAAATTTAGTTAATTAGTTTCGCGCTTTCATTTTTCGCTACTTCATTAATAATAAATTGTTACCAAAATCTATTTAACCATTATAATTAGCAGTGTATTTAATTGTTTGTGCATAGATATTCTATATTGTTATATAATTGGTTTGTTAAAATGATTTGGTACTTATTTCCTTGAAACAAGTTCTCCATATATACTGGAGCTATCGATCCAACTCGGGCCGGGTTAGATTTATTAGATCTAAGACACTGCTCATATATTGTGATTTAAACCAAAAAAAATTATAGATGCTTCGAAATAATTTTGTTATACTTGTAGAAAAATTAATTATTTTATAATATTATAAAAAATACATATTTAAGAAATTAGTTTTCATATACTGATAGTGTATAATAAATTTATATTATCATCTAATAAAAATGTCAAAGTTAAAACTATGCTTATAAATTTGTCTAAGATAACTTGACAATTTCTTGCATTTTTATTAGATGACAACATAAATTTATTTTATAATGTTAGTTTACAGAAATTATTTTCTATACTTCTTTATGTGTTTTTTCAGACCATTAAATTTAAGTTTTTAATTTGTGATTTTATTTTTGTTCAATTTACGTAAACAAACAAGCCAACCTATAATGTTTTCATTATTAAATGCCAAAGTGCGTTTAAAACATTAAAATCTAAAACAAACGAGTATTAAGTAGAATTTTAAACCACGGTTTGAGAATCAAGTTGCGTGAGACTATATATATGGTTGAAGGATTTATAATTTGTTTTGAATGAAGTAAGAGTATCCATCACTAGAAGTAATGATTAATCTCCTAGTATAAAGCTCATATGTGAGTCTTGCTTACCACTAAATACTTAAGAAATCCTAATTAATTATTAACTATGTTATGCCTCTTACTTAAAGGATTTATAAAATTTAATAAGACGTCATGTCAAAATGAAAACCCATGCCTCATATAGCAAATTTTATTCTTTTCGTAACCTTCATTTAAATTGAACCCATGTGAGTTCCACGTATAACTCAAGTCATAACCGCAACTTATGCTAGAATCTTTCGAGGAATATAGCCCATGAGTGGTGGGCTATATCTTGATAAAGATTATATCGACAATAAATTATTCCTTTCCGGAATTAATCATTCTTGCTGTTCCTTCTTCCGGAGAAATTTCTATATAATTTTGAGGCAAGATTTCTATTCAGTGTGTACTGTCATCTAACATTACAATCATCATTAAAATAATATATATATATATATATATATACGACTAAAATAACTAAATTTGTGATAATAATAAATGGTCCTTATTCCGAAATTAAATCACATGTACCTCTCCCTTCTGTGTGATGGAATAACCGAACAAGGAATCCAGCATATGTGTTTGCAAGCTATTGATTTCGCATCACCATTTCAACCAAAATGAGGAGCCCCTTTCATGTGGCCATGCACCCCACCCTGTGACTACCTTTGGCGTCATAAACCACTATTTCGATTCTTTAGGTGATAGCTGTACGATTCTTACTCAAAAGCTTCACTACTTCCACAGTTCCACACCATATTGCAATTAAATTATCTTTTTCTAAAGTTTAAAGTATGTTTGGGGGAGGGTTAATTTGTAGACTTCAGAATAGATTGTAGCTCTCTAAAATCAATTTTGACTACTTTTTTATCTTGTTTGATTTTTACATTTGTACACAATCTCGGAATTGATTTGGCTTCAATAATAATTCTAATAGAGGTGAAAATTTGCTGCTTGTAGATTTTTACTCTTTAAATCTATCACAATTATTTTTCATATCAAATTGTCAAATATAAATTATTTTACTTCAAATTCAATTATAACATAATTAATTTTAAGAAGCGCAGAACCAAACACAAACTAACATGATTGATAAAAAGTATATAATTGTTATTTAATTTTTGACTACATAATCATGAAAATTTTAACACCATGTCATGGAATTGACGGACAAATGCAACACTTCCAATCATTAGGATGAAACCAAATTATGGAGGCAAAGGCGTGAATCCATTTAGGAGGCCCACTTTGCAGTAAGTTTCCGGCTCAGTTCTTAAAGCCAAAACTGCAAAAGAATCATCTAGTTGTTCTCCGGCTGTAGCAATTAATAATCAATAATATATATGGTCCTTTAATACCTAGTGATGATTGGTAAAATAAGCACTGAGCGAACAAGTATATGCTGCAAAACATAGAAAATCGAACAAGGCTTTGAAGCTTTGTATATATTCTTCCAGACCAACATCGGTTAACTTCAGGGGATATATATGAAGATGAAGTAAAGCTTGTTTAGAAAAGCGAAAAAAACATAATGTATACTTACATGCATATTTATGGTTCATTGTCTTGGAATTATACCATGTTTTGTGAGAACTGTTTTTCAATAATTTAAATTGATATTTTCATTTTTAAAAAGTTAAAATTAGTTATCATTATCATCAAAACTAATCGAAAGTTCTGAACATTTACAACCTTGAAAGAGGGTACACGTGTCTCACAGCTAGCCAGCGATGGGAATATGACAATATGAATAGGGCTGTATATATGATATGATTGATATGATATATGATGTCATTGGATGAAACTGAAGTAGAATCATGAACTTTTTTTTTTTTTTTTATTTTCCACTTTGGCTGGCTATAAGAAGGAGACGTCATGCTACATCCGTCAACTCTTCCGTGTAATTTGTTGCGTAGCAAAGAAGGCAACAACAGGGGGCGCTGACAGCTGTTGTTGTTATTATTCATTTATTTATTTATTATTAGGTTTTGTTTTGGTATACATCGGTCATCAATATTTTTGTGTAATTAAATATTATAATTTGATAAATTTTAATAAGTATGAATTAATAAAATATATGACTCATTTTTAGTAATAAATAATTAAAAGATACTATTATTTTTAAATTTTATAGAAATGTCGAAGAAACCTAATTTATTATTATTTTTTATAAAGGGAAGGAGCTTAACTAATTACGGTTGGTAACATATTCTGTTAGATTACCAACTTTAGATTTATAGTTTACTTAAGGAAATATTTCTAAGTAACGCACAATCTCAATCAAGTTTTTTTGTTTTTGGCTTGAAGCAGAAGCACGCATTCCCCAGTACTTAATTAATTCTATATTAATAGTTTTTTTTTTGAAAAATTAAACCGGTAGATGAATTGTTAGTATGAGAATCCTTTCTCAGTTAATTAGTAGTTGTTAGAGATAAAAATGATTGGCATTTAGCAGTATCCTTATGATGCACGTGAATGGTACTTATAAAAGAAGACACAGGAAGAAATTGTTAATAAATTTAAAGCAAATGGGAACAGAACACCAACAAGATATGGACATAAGAATGCATGCGGCAAAAAAGAATACATTATTTAACTTTCTAAATCAGATATAAGAGTACTGAAAGGGTTACGTACCCACAAAAAGAAGAAAGAAAAGAGCACTGATGAAGGCATAGATGACTGAAAGATGCGGAAGAATTTCAGAAGTTCACATATACAGGATCAGGACATTTCTATATGATTGATGTTTCTATTTATGTATAGTTGTTGTATACATAACAATTATTTGATCGATGGCTTGTATATCAATGCCAGGAGTTTGCCAGAGAAATTTTAAATCTTAACAAGATCAGGACAAGAAGATCCATGTATCTCCTTACGTGGCCATTATAAGGGATTAGGCTCACTTGAATTTTTAAAAAGAATATCTTTGTACAGTTATGCATCCAAAGATTTAGTGTGCAATAAATTATATGCATATATTTATTTATCAAGTCATAAATTATAATTAATATCTTATGATATTCAGATTAGTTTTAAAAAAACTGTAAAGAATCTGTATCCCACGCACACCGTCGAAGAATGTAGCTTGTTGACCTTGCAACTTGCAACTTGCATCTGCATCTGAAACGTGTATGCAGAATGCAGTAAACAATCTGGCAGTCTTCCCTTGCCAGAAGACCTGTTTGCCCACTTCCAGCCAAGTCAAAGGAGGGAGGTGGATCTTCTCATATTAATTGGGTCATGTTTTAATCTTTATCCTTGATAGTTGGTGATGTAGGAGAGATTTTAACTAGTGTTGATGATTTAGATATGACCATATCATGTTAAACAATGACAGAGAGAGATCCACTCTTGTAAAAAAAAACCCTTCTTAATACCATGTCTGAAACATCCATTTCCATATATTATTTGATTAAGGTGGAGGCTATAATACATTAGGGTGATGATTAATACATCAAATGAAGTGTGATGTATCAAACACTAGGCATTTGATCACATTCACAAAATGTGATTAAACACATTTAAAAGTGTAATAAATAAATATAGCCACACTTTATAAATGTGGCCAAATGGTTGATACATATATTATATCACACTTCATCTAATGTATCTTAGATAAAACCTTTAATTAAACCAAGGTTTTGTTGATGACATTCTAAGGGAAGCATGAGATACCACACACCAATAATTTAGTCACATTTATAAAATGTGATTAAATTTATTTATTATATTTTTAAATATATTTAATCATAATTTATAAATGTAACTAAGTGCCTGGTGTATTGAAATCTTGGTCTTAAGCCAGGCCATTCTTGTTCAATGAAATTTCACAAGTCCGCCTCAAAAAAGAAATACAAGTCATGTTTTTTTTCTGGGAATCACAAGTCATTCTACTGATAGGTCCCTCCCTCCCACGGTCCCACCATATCACTCGACATTCATTACATAAATAAAAAGTATTCAACACTACTTGAAGAATTGTAAATATTAATTATATTTTTTAGAAAAACATATTTAGTAATGAATAACTAATATCAACAATATTTTCTTATTTTTTATACAATTTTTTAAAATTAATATTTTTGAAAGAACTAATGTATTCATGTGAAATTTTCAAAATAAAGTTAGGCGTTTACTTTAACAGTAACTTTTTGCCACAAGAATAATACAAAATTTCCTTAATAATACAGATTTTTTGGTAGCAGGAACAGGAGTGTGATTTTTGTTTTCAAAAGTTGTGCAATGTACATTAAAAAACTTAGCTGGGCCACCATAAATGTAAGGTGGGCGTTAGAACCCAAATGTGGTCTGGCTAACTGTTTATCGACCCAGTCCAAACCCATAAGCACAACTGAATCACAATTGACATGGCAAAAGAGTACTTGAGGCGTGGATTTGCCAGAATTGATCCTAGAACAAAATTCTAATTTTAAAATTACCTTGGCCTTTCTGAAAATATATATATATACACACACGCATATTTTTGACGATGAAAGTACAATAATGGCAGTGTTTCAATTTTCACTTGCAAATTATAATTAATTATTGGGTTTCGGCCCTTAAAATAGAGATTGTGATATGTTTACAGCTTTGGAGCAGAGAATGAGCATTAAATAAATTTCGTTATACTGTTCATGCCTCAGAAGAGGCATTTATATGAGCAATATTCCCAATTTAAAATCAATCCGGGAGAGAATAATTTATATTATATTATGCATCAGTTTTTTTTTTTTAATTATTTTGCCCCTTCCAAGCATCGCAATGCGCATAGAAATGAAGTTATGAGCCATCCAAGTTCCATTTTATACAAATTTTAAGAGGGCATAAAACAAGCCTCAGCATACCTGTACCAATATTGAACCTTGGACCTTCACACCTCTGCTCAACCTTGTACGTTTTCTTGCTCTCCTTAAGTTGTTGGTGGTCACCAATTATGGCTGCTGGTGCACCTTGTGGTTTGGTGTCACTCAACCATGTAGGAGTAGTTCCAAACCATGCAAATGAAATGGATCAGAAGCAAACCAAAGTGACACAAGATGATGATGCCAATATTGACTACTCACAAAGGGCTCAATGGCTTCGTGCTGCTGTTTTAGGAGCCATTGATGGGTTGGTTTCTGTTGCTTCATTGATGATGGGTGTAGGGGCTGTTAAGAGAGAAGTCAAAGCCATGCTACTTGCTGGTTTTGCAGGATCTGTTGCAGGAGCTTGTGCCATGGCAATAGGAGAGTTTGTTTCAGTGTTCACTCAGTATGAAGTTGAGGCTGGTCAAATAGAGAGAGATATGATGAATATGAGAGAGAGGAGAAAGGATGAGAAGGATGTGGAAATCGGGTTGGAGAAAAGGCGACCATTGCCTAGTCCATTGCAGGCTGCTTTGGCATCAGCATTCTCTTATGCTATAGGTGCTGTGATTCCTTTGCTTTCAGCTGCATTTGTAACAGATTACAAGATAAGGCTTATAGTGGTTGTCGCAGTGGCTAGCTTGGCTTTGGTGTGCTTTGGAAGTTTAGGAGCTGAGCTGGGAAGGACAACTAAGGTAAGGTCCTCTGTGAGGATCCTTGTTGGGGGATGGATGGCTATGGCTGTCACTTTTGGTTTGACCAAGTTGATGGGTTCTAGCACTTTGGAATAATAAATCTTGCAGGCCCCAGGTTTTTAATTGTCTCATGTTAGCAATCACTCCCTCAAGTTCATTGTTGAATAAGGTTACCTTCCTTGTCATCTAGACACTTACTAGCTTTGCTCTCTACTTGTTTTACATTTCTTACTTTCGTTTAGGGTAGCCAAGAGATTATTGGCTGAATGATTATTATTAACGGGTAATTAGTTCCAATGAAATATGTCATCTTAAATTACTGTTTGAAGCTCACCAATGGCAGCAAAATATATACTGTGAAGGTAGTTAATTCCTACACTTCGTACTGAGGATTAACTCTTATTGAAAATTTAGTTTTGATGTATTGACAATATAAAAAATATTTTACTCAAATATCTAATTAGACATCATTACATTAGTAAAAGTATTTGATATATACTATATGTGATTATAGATGACAATATAATTTTTCTTTTTTAATAAGTATAATTTGATTTTAAACTAGTAGTATATTAAAGTTAATCTCTATACTTGATCAGTGATTTTCCGTTAAGTAGGGCTGCTTGCAAGGGCACGATGGTTCATAAATATTTATTGGCTGATTATTTGTGTAGTAAATCTCATACATATATTCTTGGACCACCTAAACCAAATCTTAATTTCAAAGGAAATTAGTTATGCAGTATATAGCAAGAAGATACTGATAAAGTGCGATTCTTCAATATCCATACTCACAAACATACTCTAAGAGAAGGACAGTGCTACTCTTTACTCTAGACAGTTTCCATATGTTTGTTTTACTTGGAGCACTGAAAGAGACATGTTAAACACTCCAAACAAAGCAGAGAACACGATTCACCCTAAGATTCTTATTGGGAACAGCTATAAGATGCAGGTTGTTGAAGGCGCCCTTGTGTTCACTTAACAAATCGGTCATAACCTATTAAGTATTATTAAGAGTAATACTAGAGAATGAAATTCACATAATTCACGCCCTTCTTGACGTTTTAATCATTAAAATCAAATAGTACCCACACACGTTCTAATAATTAAGAAAAAGGAAAATATTATCTATACTTACCATGAGTTAATATTACGCGACTCACACCTAATTCACAATTATTGGATGAGGTGTAAATCTTACTTATATAAGTCCGCATCCCATCTAATAGTAAAAATGGTGTAGTCGACACGGATTCTACGCATTTACGTACAAATAGCACAACTCAAACTGGTACTAACAATATTTAGAAGGCTAGTAAGCAATGAACATTCAAAGTCCAGCTGAACCAATCAACTTGGTGAGGCCAAATGTAATGGCCATAGCCATCCACCCTCCAATGAGCACTCTGACACAAGACCTCCTCACTGGAGTCTTTCCAAGTACTGCTCCAACACCTCCAAACACCAACAATGCTAAGCTAACAGTAGCAGCAACAACAGCAAGCCTAATCTTGTGGTTCCTTATGAACACAGCTGCTAGCAGTGGCACCACAGCACCCACAGAGAATGCCATTGCTGATGCTAGCGCAGCCTGGAATGGGTTTGGAAGCTTCTCCTTTTGAGCCTCCTCATCCACTGCTTCATTGTTGTTATCTTCCCTCCCTCTTTTGATCTGAGCCATCTCTATGTCATACTGAGTGTACACAGAGACAAACTCTCCAATTGCCATGCTGCAAGCACCAGCAACTAGGCCAGCAAAGCCAGCAAGAAGCATGGCTGTGATGTCATGCTTGACAGCTCCAACACCCATCATCAGTGAGGCAACAGAAACCAACCCATCACTGGCTCCAAGCACTGCTGCTCGGAGCCACTGACCCCTTTGAGAGTAGTCAGTGTTGCTCTCTTCAACAACCCGTTGGCTTGGTTTTGGCTCAACACCATTTGCATGGATGGGAATCTCAATGTGGTTAGGTGAAACACCATCTCCAAGGGAAGCCATGAAGGACAAAAGTAATGTAAAATTGTTTAGTACTGAGTAGAGATGGAAGGAATGGAAATATGATATTGAGAGCTTGTGGTGAGCACACGCTTCTGATGAAGGGTATTTATAGAGAGGGATCATCAATAGTGGATAGTGTAAATGGACCTAAAATATTGATAAAGGGAGAGGAGAAAGTGTGGAGGGCACTAGCTACAAGTCGGTTCGTTACTTGCTTTAACAGATGAATCTGGTTCATTTGAAAATCCATGACTAAAAAAGTGGATCCAATCTTCAGTCAGTGTAATCTATGTCATTCATCTTATCAATCAGGATTTTAGTTTCGTTAATTATTTGAATGATACAATGAAGGAGATTTAGAAATCTTTCAGAACATATAATGAATGGTGTATTATTTATTTGTAGTTGCGAATTTAGCTGACGTGTGTTCAGAGGCAAATTAAAGTAAATGAATATGATTCAGGGAAGTGTCTGACTTTTGTTAAATTTTTTAGTGAAGATTTTGCTGCATGCATCAAGGTTTGAAGTATGGCAGTGCGTGGCGGAGACTCACAGGGACAATAGGGCCATGGCCCCCCAAATTTTTTTCAAAACACTATATATATATATATATAAAGAAAACAAATTTAAATTTACATGTAATGAAAATGTAAGAAACTTATATAATGTCATTCAATTATATCTTTCTACATAATTTTTCAAATAGTTGGCATGGATACGGAAAGCATCGCTTATTCAGTAGAATTACTGAACTAGAACCAATTGATATAAGCAATATATTTCAGCACAATTAAGCAATTCATATATATTGAATGAACTGAACAATTAGAAATATATGCAAGAGAGAGAGTGTACATATTTTACATTTGATAGAGTGCGCACTCCACAGGATAGTGGCAACTACAGTGAGTTATTAATAATCTGAAGGGAGTGTGCCTTCCACACGAATGTCACATTTATGCTTTCTTGATTTTCTTTCAGTGTCCTATCATATTTTATTTCCATATTTAGGATGAGTAATAATCATGTCAATCTCCGGACTCATCTGCATTCTTTCAGTACACACTTATTGCTGGTATCCCATATCTTGCCTTTGTTACATTTATGCTACTAGATGTCATTGCTTTTATCTATTTTTTTATTCTCTCTTCCGCTGTTAAGATGGATACATTATACAAGTGGTGATCCCATGTCATATGTACTGAATTGTTGATTTTCTGGCACTTCTACTAGAGGATTGGTTGCTGATTTCTTAAGTTGGTTGAACGAAATACATTTAGCTCTCTTTGAGGACTTCATGGTGCTTTGGTGTTGTAGCTCTTCATGGTGCTTTATGATTATATGCCTATTCTTTTGTCTCGCGTAAGAGTCAAAGAACAACTGAGTTCAAATAGATGATTCAGCCTTTTCTATTAGTATTTTGTTAACCATCTGCTAAATAGGCCTGAGCATTGGTTTTGTTGAATGGGAACAGGAAAGGATTGTCTAATCTCTGTACTCTTATAGCTCTACCAGAAAGCAAGGCCATCCCAAAAGATATTGTCACAAACTATATGCATGCTGAATGAAAAGAGAAAGAAATCAGTTATAAGGACCAAATGAAATCAAACTCGATGTCTTAAAAGTATAGAATAGTAGAAATGGTGGCAATAAAAATGAGATAACTCGATGGCCTAAAAGTAGAGCATGAGAGTACATTCAGACAAATCCACTACTGGAAAAATAACAATAATAAAAGCAATAATGCATGTATCCACATTAACAATGCTTCCAAATTTGATGGCATTGAAGTAGGAATATGCTGTTTTAGGATTTTTTTTTTCCTTCCTCATCTTCGAAGTAGCGTGTGGCTTTCTTGTGGAATTCATACTCCGCTGAATTATTTAATCACGCCTTTCAATCTTTATTTAATCACGCCCTTCAATCTTCACATCTATAAAGTAATGTTTCATTTAATAATAGGGTGGCTACCACTTGCCTTGCTTGTGGAATAGAACACTCCCCAGCAATTTAAGAATCCACCACCTCCCAGTAAACATCTTCCTATCTTTCTCTAAGATTCTATCATTCAGAAATTTTGACTCTGCATGCTGCTTAAGATAATAGTAAACTTGATTTCTTCATATGAATTATAACAAAGTTTTTAATTTTAAACACTAAGAAGTTTCAATGCAGGACTAATGAGGAACTTAGATAGAGCGAAACAGATTCTCCATCGTGTTGTATAAACAGATACTACTTAGATACAGTGAATCATATCAGGTAACAATGTAAAGGTCCTGAGAAAAGCTAATTCATTTTTGGTTAAATTTTTCATGAGTATTAACAAGTGGCCGCCCCTCATAGTGCTCTCCGCACTTTCACCACTACCTAATTACCATTGAGGCCCATTACCATGAAGGTTACCTAACTGTGATTGTCCTTCTCTACCAACATAAGAAAAGGAAAAAAAGAAAGAAAGAAAGAAAAGAAAACAGTGTTCCTCCTTTCTATATAACACCCTGCACGAGGAGTGTGTCCTCCACAAGCAATCACTTTCTTATTTTCCCTTTCTCTTTGTATGTCACAACTTTATTATACTCTTATGGCTTCCCTTGGCTCTCAGAACAATGAAATGCCACCTAAACACATTGTGATTCCCATGCAACAAGTTAATGATGTAGAAGCAAAACCAAGTAACGGCACTGATGAAAACAACACTGACTACTCTCAAAGGGCACAGTGGCTTAGAGCAGCTGTGTTGGAAGCCAATGATGGGCTGGTCTCAGTCACATCACTGATGATGGGTGTTGGAGCTGTGAATAAAGACATCACAGCCATGTTCCTTGCTGGCTTCGCTGGCCTAGTAGCAGGAGCATGTAGCATGGCAATTGGAGAGTTTGTCTCTGTGTACACTCAACTAGACATAGAGGTAGGTCAAATGAAGAGAGAAAGGGAAAACAACAATGACAGAGAGACAAAAAGGGGTGAAGAGGAACAGCTGCCAAACCCTTTTCGGGCTGCTATAGCATCAGCAATTGCATTTTCTGCTGGTGCGGTGGTGCCACTGCTAGCAGCAGTGTTTATAAGGAACTACAAGATCAGGGTGGCTGTTGTTGCTTCTATGGCTAGCTTGGCATTGTTGGTATTTGGAGGGGTTGGAGCAGTACTTGGTCAGACTCCCGTGAGAAGGTCTTGTGTCAGAGTGCTCATTGGAGGTTGGATGGCTATGGCTATTACTTTTGGCCTCACCAAGTTAATTGGCTATAGGGGAATTTAGATGTATTAAGAGACCTTTGTGCAAATAGTTCAGTTGTTTTTTCATTTTAATCCAAGTCGCCAGTCAGTGAAAAACTTCTTACTCCAGCATTTAAGCATATGTTGCTGCGATTATCAAAAGGGGTTTACTATGACATATTGACGTGCTTTAAATCTTCCCTGTTGGCACTTTGTTACGCCATTAATTCTTCAGTTCCCATTTTCAACCAGTAACTAAAATTTCACTTGAGGCACCATGAAACTTTGTCATGTTTCTTTCTTTCATTCATGTCAGCTGTTGCATCACATTCTTCAGAGCTTGAATCAACAACTAGGCTTTCTATGCACTTTATTTAACAGAATCTTTTGTTCTATGGAAAAAACAGAAGTCCAAATCATATACTTCGCTTCAGGAATCTTCTGTTTAAACCATAAGAATCATATGCTTAGTGTCAAAATTATGCAGGTCCGCAGACTTTTGAGTATTGACTGATTTCAGAATCAACTAATCAAAAACGAAAAATGAACACACACACTGATGTTTCTGTCTTTCGGCAGTACTAAGTTGACCATCTTAATAAGTCTGATTTGGTTCTATGGAGTAAAGAAAAGGGAAGCAGATAAAAGAACCAGCTAAAGTTTAATGCATTAAAAATTGATCAAATGATCATTAAAATCACACAAAATCCTTAAAGTAGAGAATGTAGAAGTACATTCAGACCAAGTTATTAAATTATACCGCACGTAATGTTCTAAATTATAAGGAATTGCATCAAATAGACTACTAGTTTTATTGGTTTGCTTATTGTCAAAGTGGACTGTGCACTACGGCTTTCGTGTGGATTGCATACTAAAGAATTTTTTAATTATATACTTAAGCCCTCACACCTATAAAGTCATGAATAATAACCAATGACATATAAACTCAGTCCACTAGTCTTAGCAAAGTTGAATTCACAACCCACTTTCAAGATGAGAAAACTTCTTCATTGGTTTGCCACAATAGTTTATTTGTGCTGTTTTTGTTTTGGATATGCCAAGATAAAGTTAACGACTCCTACATCCAGAAAAATATTAATACACAACCATTAAGAAGGGCTATCCCGATGTAGGATTCATTTATGGATTCGGATGAATTGTTAAACAAAATAAAGTGCGTCCGAACAATTAGTGCACAACAAATTATGACCATTTAGGCCATTTACCCTTTTATTTAATATAATGACAAGAAGTGTGGCATACACAAGAAAGATCTTTTCTCTTACTCAATCCTGTACGTTTAGTACCTAATACCTGTTTTTCATGGCTTTCCTTAATCCTTGCAACAACGAAATACCACTTGCATTATTGTGCTAAATGGCTGTTGACTGGCTGAAGCTATAACGTTGGCCTGATCAATTAATTGGATCAGGCATTCACAGAGCCTTTGACCCTTTGTACACAACCATTACAAAATCTTAAACCAACACCGCACACCTTTGAATTAAGAGAAATGCTTTGTAAACTGCTATTAAGGAAAGAAAAAGTCGCATTTCATGAGTTTACATTTAAAATTTAAAGAAAATTACAATGCCTATCTTTAATAAAACAGTCACATCCGCCGCTTGGCAAAATAAAGAGTAAATGAAAAGATGCGTTGAAAGGTGTTACAGACGTATTTGATCTGTAACACGATCACCTTAGACAAAGAAACATAAATTTTGTAACATACCATGATCAAGATATACAAATAATACAATTATTGGGATAAATTTACCAATATACATTCATTATCAAAGTGCGGAGGTTAAGGCAGATTACGGAGCGGATCATTGTGATGAAAGAGAACGGAAATTTGGGACCATAATTTGACAACAGTAAGACTAACTGGATCTCAGCAAACAAAACCAACATCACATGCAGGCAGGAAAAAAGATCGATGAGAGCAATCTTCCACCAAATAGAGGAAAAAAATGCATAAAAACAATGGTCAATGGGTTGGAGTTGCTCAACTCATCAAGATCTTCCAAACAATGTGCCACAATCATTGAAAATAGAACCCTTTTCCATCAGTGCCCCGTGAAGAAAACAAGAGTGGCATGCATATTGGTTCAATTGCAGATGGCCTGTTGCAGCTGAAAAGAATTTTAGTTTAAAAAACCATGCATATTCCAATTAGCAACAAAGGAACCCAATGATGAATCCAAAAAGACCACATTTAGCCAAGAATCCTGCCAAAAGGTCAATTATATTAATAAAGCACAGACCAAAACGAAAACTAGCAAATAAGAAAGTAGGTGTTTGAGACTAATATTCAATAATTTACCCGCTTGACTACTTTTTACTCAAAGATCCAGAAACAGGATACCGAAATGGGCATTCTACGTATAAAACTTCGTTCTCCCAATGAGAAGAAGCAAACTGCACATTTGGACCTCTACCTTGGTCCTTCCAAAACCCAGCCATCCAACACCACAACACTTTCCAATACCTCTTAAAATGAAACAGGCAATCCAGCAGCACATATGTCATATGCAACTCCCCATGCATGAAAGTCACAATTCACAAGATATCCCAGCGGCAATTATAGATAGCATAGAGGACAACATCAAATTCGACCATAAGTCAAGCATGCATAAGATTTCAACAGATCAAAAGATCAGCTTTAGGAACATAAAAGAGTTTGAAATATGAGCTGAGTATTGCATCTCAAAACACTGGTATCATCGGTCCATCCAAACAACAATCCCAGAACATTGTGAACGAAGAAATTTGAAGCAGTAACAGCAACCCTCCAATTTCAAAGCTGCAAAAAAAGCACAAGTTCATTTAGAATCAAGAAAACAAAGTGTTAAGAGAAGATATCAACCCATGTTGCTTACCTTAATGGAAAGATTCAATTATATCAACGAGCACCTCCCGATCCCGTCGTTCATATGGTCCAGCACGATCACGATAGTATCGATCATTTCCAGAATCACCATGACTACCAGAATCCCTGCTGCGCCCACTGGAAGAACGATCTGCATTTCTATCAGGACCGTAGTGGCCACCACCACTGCTTCCACCATACCTACCACCTTCCCTGCCACCATACCTTCCCCCTCTTCCCCCTTCACTAGGGCACTCCCGAGCAAAATGACCAGGTTTACCACACTTATAGCATTCGCCACCATTAGATCCTCGACCACCTCCATAATCTCGGTTACGATCGCGATCACGATCGCGGCCACGGTCTCGGTGGCGATCACCATCATCTCTACTTGATCCTTGTTGAGGCTGAGCTTTATCAACAGTAATCGTTCGCCCATCTAAATCCATCCCATTCATAGCATCAATAGCATCTTCCATTGCTTTCTTTTCATCAAATGTGACAAATCCAAAACCACGAGAGCGCCCAGAGAATTTGTCAACAACCACCTGTATCAAAAATATGATGCAAGAGAACATTATAAAAATCCAAATTTTACATATCCCTTGGAAAACTTAGCTTTAAGTTTTAATTATATTACATTACACGAATATTGTTTCCTTGGTTTGTTAATACAAAAGTTCAGTAGATATATCAATTATCCTCCTAAATTAATAAAACAATAGAAGAAGCATTGGAGATCTCAGCCAAGAGTACAGCATAAACCAACTTCCAACCATGAAGATGAAATAAGATACTGAACAATAATGGCATCAAGAACTATAATGATTATAATAATAATATGATATCGATTACCTTTGCCTCAATAAGATTGCCAAACTTTTCAAATGTATCCTTTAACTTTCTATCAGATGTTGACCATGCAAGGCCACCAATAAAGCAACGATACTCTTCCACATCCGACATTCTAAACTGCACATTTGCAAGACAACAAGCATTGGCACGTAATGTTTGAATTAGCTATGCAGGATGAGCCACCAGCCCCCGCGAGTAAACTCAGTGAACTTCACACAAGAAGTTAGAGAATGGGATTCCTCATGAATGAAATCAGCACAATATTATGATCAAATGGAGTGGAGAACATAAAAATAGCATCATTGCACTTAAAAAGAAAATAAAGCTGTTTAAATGCACAGTTCTACATCCTGATTACTAGCATCTATGCTGCAATAGCATAAAAGCAAATAAGTCCATTCTACATGATAAAATCTGTTAACCTGTAAAGCCAACATGTCTGTGCTTGCATTATTGCTAAAGGTTAAGAATTAAGATCTTAGGGGATTTTTTTTGGTGCGAGAAATTTTTCGCAGAAGATAATGTAGGGGCCAGGAATTGTCACTCAATCAATTTGGTATCCATTTAAAACTAGAGTAAAAATTTTAGAAGAGAGTTTTTTTTAAAATGTAAGTTTATCCTTGACCCTAGTGAAATGGTATGTTACAACGCACTAGGCAATAAAGTGTACAACTTATGCAGCTGAAGACACTTCAAATAGGACTAAGGTAAGATGAAAAAAAAAACCATGTTATGGATACCATTCTGAGGCAAATCAATCAACCGGAGACTTAATTCATAGGGATTTTGAGTAGTTTGCAAATGTTTATCATAGGTCTATATGAAGATCTGTTTAATGACTGATGAACATATAGAGAAACCAAAAAGAAGGAAACTCTTGGGATTGTAGGCACAGGGCAGAAAATTCGTTCATCTTCTTACCAGATCCTACCAACTAAATGCAGACAAACCTGCTAAATCTTCATCAAACTAATGCTTTCCAGATTTTATAGAGGGCTAGGCAATCTTCACAAAACCATTATAAGAACATCTCCAAACCCAACATGGGTGGCAAACAGAAGCACAGCATAACAAGGGCAAGTTCTACTTATACGAAGAAATGACACAAATAATACACATCAGAGTTTGCTCCTACCAAGACACCAAATATCAATAAATACAAAAAAAAAAAGACAAAAAACTACAACCAAACATGAAATTGATGGAATCTGCACAGGTCTATGACTTCAATTTCAGCGCAGATACATAACTAAGTAGTTAGTGTCTATCTAATTTGAAACAAAACATGTGCACTAAGCAGACAAATTAAGCAACATAAAGCACAAGTAGTTATATGATCGCACAAAAACTCAAAATTCCCCAAAGTTGACAAAAATTCAAAATTGATACTCCCTTAATTGTGACAATAATCAGACTAAGGACCCATACCCAACCATAAACGAAAACATTAAAGACAATAATAATAATGATGAAGCTTTAATTAAATTAGTCAAAATTAGGGCGGAAATACAAGCAAACCGAACAACCATATGATTTAGAAAGCCAAGATAAAGAAAACAGAAGAGCGCGAAAGGGTTAAGTAATCGATGATTCCAAGTGAATTGTAGAAAAAGGAAAGTTTACCGGTGAGGGTGAGGGCGACGAGGGAAGGAAAACCTAGCAGAGCAGAGCAGAGCAGAGCAGAGAGAGAGAAGAGAGGAAGCAGAAAACAAAACAAGCACCTCAAGTGTGCGAGTCACTGAGTATCTAATCTAGGTCACCCCCAAGAATTATTTCTCCTCTCGGAGCAAAGCATCTTTTTACTCCATGACATAACTCCCACCACTGATCCTGCTTGTCACACCTTCTCTCTCTCTTTCTAGGCTGATATCAAGGGTTGAAATACTCCATGGAGGAAGAGATCTCTTCCTCCGGGAGTAAGAAAGTATTTCTTCCTAGTCCCTATTACACGTGCCTCTTTCTTACTATTTTCTTATTTAATTTTCAATCCATAAATAATTTGATTTTTTATGTATGTATAAATAATTTGAATTTGATATATAATAATGTAATCAAATTAAAATATATAAAAGTTTAATTTTAATGCATTAATGATGTAATTTTTTTTGCATTATCAACCAATCATATACTTCTATCTATAAGATTTATTAGATAATAAATAATAGATGATAAAGTCAAACACTTTTATTAATATGTCAATATATTGAAAATATGGTATGGTATAGACCTACATAAATTTTTTTATATATTTCTTATTCTATTAAATTTTAAAATAATAAAAAAATAAAAATTATTACCCGTACTAACCATTAATAAAAAGAAAAATTATAAATTTAACAAAATTATTATTATTATTATTATTATTCTTGTCAATAATGTATTAAAAAAATGACAATGATTTATTTCAATTGAGTTCAATGGATTAATAACATATGTTTAAAATTAGTAACCGGCTTAAAACTCACTAATCAATTTATGCATGTTGTTAATTGATTGTTAATTACGTGTTAAGTAATAATATAACAATGGTGTCAGTCTTTATGTGCAGATTGCATAAAAGTGCTAACAAAAACACTGGATGTTCAGAAGAAAATTTAGGATAACAAAAATAATATCAATAGATATAGGTTTTTCTTCTATACACATATACACATGGTATATCAGTACTTTTTGTATAATCAAGGTTGTAATTTGACTTTTAATTTGATAAATTTCAAAAATTTAAGTTAATAAAACAATAACTATTTTTAACTATAAATAATTAAAAGATTTCAAGGTCTTGAATTTTATAAAAGAGCCAAAGAAATTATATAGATGTATGGTTATCATCATCACTTTAAAGTCACTTAAATTGATTTAATAGTGAATGATTTGGATAGTATACATAAAATTATAAGTTGAGATTTAATTGTGAATAATATAATTTTAAAAGTATTAAAAAAAAATCATCATTACTGTAATTGAACACGGCGTTCGTTGACCGAGTTGGGAAGTGTAAGTCAACTTAATTATACTACACCGGGACGAAGCCTAAATTATGAGGAAAATTTGTGTCATACTCATACAAAATTTATGGGGTTGGAGTATAATTTGGCTTTTGCATATATTTTCGGTTTGGACCCTCGAAATTACAAAATTGCAACAAGAAGAAAGGCCGAAAAGGGGAAGTTTTCAGTTTCAGGGTTTTGGGCTGGGGTTTAGCACGAGCACATTCTGCATCTTTCTTCGTCTTCAACTTGATTCATTTTATTCGTTTTCAACTGAAGAAGTAGCGCCGAAACAAAGCAATAAAAAGGGAAAAAAGAAAAAACCATGTGGTATCTATGCGTTTTCTACCACAGGTTGTTGGATTACAGAAAACCCGAAGTTGAATCTCTCGCACATCTCTTCGGTGCTTTTGGGGAACACCAAAACGGCGACTTTCCCTCTCAGTTGCAATGGAAGCTCCCTCTTCACCACCACCCCGATTCCCCTTTCCACTTCGTTAACCTTCCTTCGGAACAAGTTGCTCGCAACATTGCCAACCGAAGTCAGTTTTCGCTTCTTTTTTTTTGGTGTCCCATTTTGATTTTGATGCTGATTTCTCGTTTTTATCTTGTGGGTTTGTTTAAAGTTTTTTTTTTTTCTTCTGGGGTTGGGATTTTTTTTTTTTTGGTAGGCATACTTGTGAAGGGAATGTATGAGCTTTGGGGGGAAGGAGGTGGCTATGAGGAGTTGAAAGATTCTGTGTTGAGTTACCCTGATGAAAGGAAGTTGCCGTACTTGGAATCTGGCAGCACTTTCAAGATCACTGTTGATAGCTTTGGGAAGGTTATGAGCCTCGATGAGCAGAAGGAACTCATTCAAGGGCTGTCTTATATCCCTTTCAAGGTGGGGTCATTGTCCTCTGATTTGGATGGTGCTATTTGTATTGAAAGTTGGTGATCTTTGCAGGAAACTGCTGACTTTGTAGCTGCCTCTTGTGGTTATGTGGTTGTCTTAATTGTTTTTTGAAAATGTTAGTTGAATCACTACTATTCACTTTCAGTTCACTGGAGATGTTATTGTCTAATCTGGGCTGAGCATGGTTGCAATGACATTTCAGAATGTGGGACAAGTTTCCAGAATTATGTTTAATGTTGTTATCTATCAAGATATTTTGGAGTTTTTGATTTATCAATCTTTTATAAACATTTTTTGCCTCAATGAATCTCTTGTCTTTTCCATTTGGTTTTGTTTGATCTTTTCATGGAGTCTTCTTGTTTCTTAGCTTGTGAACTCCAATGTATCATAATGAATGAATTTTCCTCATTATTTGCTGTTCTGCTTCTTCGTGATCTCAATATACCACTAGAATGAATTTATTCCATCATTGTTATGTCATTTTGTTTGCAGGGACAAGTGAAGTTGAAAAACCCAGATCACAACTTCTGTCTCATAGAAATCGATAACTATGGAGTTAATAATGGTCTTCCTCCAGTTGTCGAAAAGAGAATATTCTTTGGTCGTGAAATTGGGGGTGCTGATAGGAAGCTTATACCCACATATCAGTTGAAAAGTCGTACTTACCTTGGGCCTACAGCCATGGATGCTGAAATGGCTTTGCTAATGGCCAACCAAGCACTCACTAATTCAGGGAAACTGATCTATGACCCTTTTGTTGGAACTGGAAGTATTCTTGTTGCTGCAGCTCACTTTGGAGCAATGACCATGGTCTACTTTACCTTTCTTTTTCTGTTTTGCTGCTTATCCTGCTTCACATTATTTGCAATTGATTTCTTTGGCATGCTCATATCAATATGCATGCAGAAGATTTTCTTTAACAATAAGTGATCTGAATTGTTCAGGGTGCTGACATTGACATTAGGGTAGTACGTGATGGACGTGGTCCTGACTGTAATGTTTGGAGCAATTTTAAGCAGGTAAATGTGCCAAACACAAATATTGTTTTATGGTTTGTGTAACATTTGTATATATAGTTACTGGGAATTTAGCACCACTTTCCATTCACAATGTTTTCATGGTCCGAGTTTGCTTATAATTTATTGTCTGTATCTCCTTCTGATAAACTTATTAGGCTGCATATTTTGCAGTATGAATTGCCTATGCCAGTAGGTCTTTTAAGGGCTGATAACAACCGTCCACCATGGCGTCCTGGGCTGAAAGAGGTAGTTCTTTGAAAATAAAATCTTGTCCTTATACTTTTTTTTCTTTTGGTTCTGTTCAATCTGAAAGGTGAGTATCGTGCTGTATTGTTGTATGTCTATGTCTCAACTCTCAAGTTAACAATTTTTCTAATATCAGCGATTTTGTTTTAGTCTCTTTAATTCTTATTTTCTTTTCAGTAATTGTATTCCTGACCCCAGTTTCCTGTTATCTTACTTAATTGTTGTAATATGTGCAAGCAATAGATTGGTTACCTATAATTTTGATGACACCTGCATCACTGATGGTTAGCCAATAGACCTTATCATAGACTCAATATCTCACCAAGGCCAACCTTATTTTTTCTTTATTGACCTGGCTGTAGGTGAGCCTGCTACACCTGGGTTGGGACTTAATATTTGAGAGCTGAGTCCTATTGTTTATAAAATTACTCAATAATACCAGAGTATAGAGCCTTTGGATCTAATGACAGGTCCTCTTACCAAGGACTTCAGTGGCAAGGACATCAGTGTGAGGTGAATAGGTCTGGATAAGATGCAATTGGGTATTGTACAGAAATTGTTTTGTGGCTGGCAAGTTTTGCGCCAGCTGACATGTACTGGATTTTCAAAGATAACTGAGGGCATTGTTTCCAAATCTTTTTATAAGCAAAGACACAATGTGAAGTGCAAAAATAAATTGCATGGGTGCAGATTTACTTATTGTTTTTTAACATTTCTGTTTTTCTAGTTTGTAGTTAATGATGCTGTTTATTGCAGGTATTTGATGCCATAATATGCGACCTCCTTATGGAGTGCGAGCTGGAGGACGCAAATCTGGTGGTCGGAAACTGCTAAAGGGGGCTGTGGAACCTTATGTTGTTCCTGATGACAAGAGGACGGATCACATACCATCAACTGCTCCTTACAGTTTAGTTGAGTGTGTGCATGATTTGCTTGATCTTGCTGCCAGGATGCTTGTAATGGGGGGCAGGCTGGTGTTCTTCTATCCTGTATTGAGAGAAGATGAGTGTGCAGAAAACCATTTCCCAGAGCATCCATGTTTAAACTGATCTCTACCTCCGAGCAGATCCTTAGTTCGCGATATAGCAGGGTATTATTGACAATGGTGAAGATAGGTCCTTACACAGAGGAAATAGCTGAGGCGGCTATGATAAAACACATCGAGTTTAAGGAGAACCATTTAAAGTGGTTACAAGATGGTAATCTTCATTCTGCAGTTTTTAGTCCCACTGATGCTCAGTTAACAGAGGCTGGTGATTCTAAGTTTGTTAAGGATCCAAAGCCTAAATACAGAGGAAAGTACGTTTAGATTTTTTTTTTTTAATTATTATGGAAAGTACGTTTAGATTTTTTAGATGGATGATCTTATCCTCACAGTTACTATAGACGGAACTCTAGTTTTCTTTTCCCAGAGGAAGATTTGCTTCACTGTATGGAAGCCTGTGTACCAGTGTACCCTTTTATAGTATGTTTGGATTAGATTTTGCCTAAGAGTTTCAAAGTGAAATGATTTTTGTTCGAAACTTCAACTCAAAAGTGATTTTGATGGATAAATATCATTAAAACTAATCGTGAATTTTCTCATTATTGTAATTATAAATAGCAGCAAGAGATTTTTTGAAAGATAATTTAAGTAAAAATCACTTCTGCTTTTACTTATTGTAAAATATGGGAATTACTAACATAAAAAAAGAAGGGGTGAGACTGCTTTTTAAATTAATTACAAATGTTTTTTTAAAACAAAAAAACCAATCCAAATGTTCAAAAAAATACAATAAAAACTTTTTATAATAAAATAAGTATTTTTTTTATTGAAAAAAAGTCAATCCAAATGCAAACTTTTTATCACTTCCCGCAACAACCGTATACGAAATGTTATGCAAGAATTACGTTAGTTGCTCGCAAAAAGGGGTTTGAGAATTGCATAAATCCAAACATGCAATCAATTCAATTTAGTGGTTTTGTTCTGGTATTTTTGTCTCATTTCATCGATTTCTCTTTTTCCCGTGAAAATCTTATTATACTATAACACAGCGTGGATGATGTTGAAAAAGAGAAATCGACGAGTCTTCATGGTGCATGCAGTCTCTATATTGCATGCATTTGCAAATGGAAAACTACTAAAAGTGTTCATTCGGTTTAGGGTTATGGTGGGCTACTTTGTCAAAGGTGAATTTGATGATCTTCTAGGATCATTTTATAAAGATGGCTAGAGGCATAAAATCCATTATTGATGATGAAGATGATGAACCTATAGATGAATTGGTTTTCGATAAAGAGACCAAGCTCTGTGTTTTCCAACAAACTTTCATTTTACCAACACATTACCCGACAATAATGGTATAAAAGAACAAACTTTTATCTCTATGAAAGACTTAAAATAACAGGCATTACATTACCCGACAATAATCTGAAATCGTCAATACAACAATTAATATATTAATGGTATATTTGGTTCGAGGTGAAAATGTAATGTAAAATTTTAGGAATGAGTTTTTATATAAAATTTATTAATGAAACATCTACTCTCCTTTTTACTCCCCAACAAAATGTATCCAATGTAATATGTTATGGATTGTGAGAAGCCAAAAAAAAAGAGAGAGAACAGAAGTGGGAAATTTTGGCATTCACCCTTGATTAGAATGCTTAAATTGGTGAGGGTACCCTTGACAAGGTCAGAGGGAGTGATGAGAAAAGAAAACACAAAGCTAAGCATTAATGGGAAATGCATACATGTCATGACATCTCATATGGTTACCACGTTTTGATGCTAGAAAAACGGGCAATGCTTGGCCAAATTGAGCCAGGTCGTACTGTTTGACCCTGAGAGGAAACAGAGGGAAGGGGAGAGAGGAGAGGGAAGAGAGGACAGATGGAAGAAACATCTACCCATCCTTCTTCTATTCCTCATCCTTCCCTTTCTCTTTTCCTCTAAACATCTAAGGTAAATATACACAACAACAATAACACTTTGAACGACATCATTTTCTGCTGGTCTCTCATTATCTCTACATGCAATAACCTCCATAAGCAGTTGAGGTTCATGACACAATAATCACCTTTCAGAAATCTTACCTACTGCCCCCTCTTGTGCTCTCCAAGCAGGTAGCATGCCCCTTTCCCTCGTGTCCAGAAATATTTAAAAAAAAAGAATTATCAAAATTTTAATTTTGTATTATCTTTTGGAGGTATCTTCATGCATGTAATGCGTATATAACATAACATGAAGCTAATGTTAAAAGTTCCAATTATTTTAAATGTCCTATGTGGTATTTGCAGGGTGCAGCGATATTCAACATATTTAGCCAATTTTCAGAACTGCAAAATTAGAACATTTAACAGCCTGATCCTGACCAAATTGAAGCAAGCCCTGTAACCAAAATAAAAGCATGGCTCCAAGCTCATTGAGAAGAGCCATTGGGGCAGTGAAGGACCAAACAAGCATAGGCCTAGCCAAGGTGGGAAGCAGCACCTCACTTGCTGACCTTGATGTGGCCATTGTGAAGGCAACAAGGCATGATGAATACCCAGCAGAAGAGAGACACATTAGAGAGATTCTAAGCTTAACATGTTATTCAAGGGCATTCATCAGTGCATGTGTTAACACCATCTCCAGGCGCCTCAGCAAGACCAGCAGCTGGACAGTGGCATTGAAATCACTTGTGCTGATTCAGAGGCTGCTAGCAGAAGGTGATCAAGCATTTGAGCAGGAGATATTCTTCTCAACTCGGCGTGGCACTCGCCTCCTCAACATGTCTGATTTCCGGGACAACTCAAAGTCGAATCCATGGGACTTCTCTGCATTTGTGCGCACATATGCATTGTATCTGGATGAAAGGCTTGAGTATAGGATGCAAAATAGGCGCGGAAGGCGCAGCAGGTTCGGTTTTGATGAAGATGAGGAGGAACATAAGGAAAGAGAAAGAGAAAGAGAAAGAAATAGAGATATAGACAGGGATAAAGAAGCTGCTTTGAAAGCCACACCATTGGATGAAATGAAGACTGAGCAACTATTTTCCAAAATGCAGCATTTGCAGTTGCTGATTGAACGCTTTTTAGCTTGCCGTCCAACAGGTAACAACCAAATTTGCCTGATAAAGCTTGAGAATCAGTCCTCCCTCTCTCCTTTGCAAATAGATAGAAACAAGAACCTACATGCCTTCGTAAAAAAATGCTATGATTATAAGAAATAAGATGGAAATTCCTCGGGTTTGGGTTTAGAACATTGCAATTCTTTTAATTTAGATTGCATCACTCAGAATTTGTCATTTATTCTTTATTGCCAAGGTTAAACTGTTCATAAATTAATCAAATATCGTGAAGGGTGGTCTACGCTCTACATTAATTCACATTCTTCCTATTGTTGGTGCTAATTGCTGTTTTTAAAAAAGCATAAATAAACTACTAAAACATTTGCTCAAGATGAATAATCATGCACTCTTTCAGATTTCAGTTAGTACACACAGAATTTCTCTTATACAATTATATGTGCAAGCATAAAAAGCAATCTTATGGTTGTTTCAACTTGTCAGGGGGGCAAGGACGCATCGTATTGTGATAGTGGCTCTCTACCCCATTGTGAAGGAGAGTTTCCAAATATATCAAGAAATGACAGAAATACTGAGTATCTTAATTGATCGTTTCGCCGAGGACATGGAGGTACCAGAGTGCATCAAGGTGTATGACATTTTCTGCCGTGTTGGAAAGCAGTATGATGAGCTAGACTTGTTCTACACCTGGTCCAAGAGCATTGGCATTGCACGCTCTTCTGAGTACCCTGAGCTTGAGAGGGTCACAACCAGGAAGCTAGAGCTCATGGATGAGTACATCAGGACAAGTCCATCTTATCACAAACCAGGAAAGAAGATATTAGGAATGAAGATGAAGCTAAGGAACCTGAACCAGAAGAGGATGTGAATGCAGTAAAGGCACTGCCACCACCAGAAGGATTCAAAGAGAAACCAGCAGAATTAGAGACAAAGGTACAACAAAAGCCAAAAGAAGAAAAGGTTGTGCAAACAATGGGTGATCTGTTGAACTTAGGAGAAGATAATGTGACAAGTAGTCATGAACGTGAGGACCAACTAGCCCTGGCATTTTTTGACGGGGCAGCACCAGCAACAAGTGGTGCAACACAAGCTCTTCCATGGCATGCTTTTGATGATGCAGCAGATTGGGAAACAGCACTGGTCCAATCAGCCAGCAACTTGTCCAACCAGAAACCATCATTAGGAGGTGGCTTTGACACATTGTTGTTGGATGGCATGTATAAACAAGCAGCCACAAATGCAGGCATGCAAGGACAAGGTTATGGGGTGACTGGCAGTGCTAGCAGTGTGGCACTAGGGTCAGCTGGAAGGCCTGCAATGCTAGCATTGCCAGCACCACCCACTTCAGGGGGTGGTTTTGGTTCAGCTAGTACAGATCCTTTTGCAGCTTCATTGGCCGTGGCACCTCCACATTACGTGCAGATGTCAGAAATGGAGAGGAAACAGAGGTTATTAGTGGAAGAACAGGCAATGTGGCAGCAATATTCAAAGGGTGGCATGCAAGGACAATATGCATTCACAAACCAACAACCTAACTACAATACCTACACAGGAGGGTATCAACAAAACTATTGGAATTACTATCATTAATTAATTAGGAACATTTTTCATTAGTTTGGACTGCCCCCCCCCTCTCTTTCCCCCTTATTTCCAAGTGCAGTAACTTTTAATTTGTCCACTAGAAACATTTGTTTCCAAAACATCTAGTAGGACTAAGGGTGAAAGTATCAATGTAAATTAATAGTGTCTTGAATCCGATAACTCGCAAAAGTGTACATCGTGTTGTTATATCTTTTCTTCCCCTCTTGTAACTAGAATCACAAATCATAATATTGATACCCTACCGCCCGCAAACTTCATCGAACTCTTAAAATGATAATGAGTTATTCAAAAGAAAGAATGTTCACTTGATAATGATAAACTATTGCTATAATATTTTAGGAATAGAACTGTTTTAAAGAAAGGTGGGACCATATTATGAGAAAATTCATGTGTCGATAAACGTGAAATTACGTATACAGCTGCCATCTTCTTTTATCATGCAAGAAATAGCTTATTGCA
Organism: Dalbergia oliveri; assembly: GCA_030441495.1. Lineage (NCBI taxonomy): Eukaryota > Viridiplantae > Streptophyta > Magnoliopsida > Fabales > Fabaceae > Dalbergia > Dalbergia oliveri. The sequence continues at coordinate 40,751,778 of JAMLFY010000002.1, read as the reverse complement.
GAATTGAAATTTGCCATCATTTCCTTTTTTCTAGGCTTTCACCACAACGATGGCGATGCATGTTTACTAACTGCATGTTATTACTAAGCTTTTTTAAAAAAGGACAAAAAACAAAAGAATCTCAGAATACCTGCCACGGTACCATTTTTTTTTTTAACTGTCAGTTGCCCTGGGGATTGTTTCAGAGTAACAGCAAAACACAATTGAAATTCAAACGTAAAACCTAACTCTTTCAAAACCAATTGCCATTGTCCAAGTGAAATTAAAAGAGTTAATTCATTTTAATCTTTAACTTTTTATTTGTGATTTTATTTTAGTTAAACAACTTTTAAAATAAGTCAAATTAATTCATAATATAATAAAATATGAATCAATTTAGTCCCTTATTTCTTTTTTATTAATATTTATCACTTAAATAATTATGTATAACCATTAAATGATATTATTATACATGTGTTATATGAAATATAATAAAATTTAAAATAACTTATTTTGATATTTAAAATTATATAAAATGAGTCATTTTATAACTTAAAATAAATACTTAGATAAATCATTTTGTATAATTTTAAATATCAAAATAAATTGATAAGCTTTATTTTTAAATGACATATGATATGTCAAAATATCACTTAAGATTCCTTGATTATTTAATTGATAGAATATTAAGGAAGAGTGAATTAAAAAACTAATATAACTTATATTTTGTGATGTCAAGAATCAATTTAACTTATTTTAAAAATTAAAAATTAAAATGACTAATGTCCAAATGAGTCCAGCATTAAAAATATACGCACGGAGAAACGACTTGTTCTAGGAAGCAGCAATAAATAAAATGATGTCTAAGAATCCTTACATTCGCACGCTCCTCAAATAGGTTACAAAAAACGCAGCCTTCCACGAAAAGGACACTAACCCAGGAAAATATAAGGTATGAAGTCAAACCGTATGAAAATTGTAATTTGCAACAATAGCATGCAGGGAAGAAACTAGCTACTGATATTAGAATAGTTCTCAAACACAAAGTGTTCACAACTCAAAAGTATCGCTAACAGATCTTCAAACTTCAATGTTTTTACCACCGAAAAAAGACAAAAAACTGGAAAGGACAGGAAAAAGGATGGGGAAAAAAAGTGAAACTGCAAATTCTAACTGTAGAACTAGAAGAGAGAGGTTCCTTTTCCCTTCTTGTCACCACCAATCTCAAAGTGCTTGCACCTCTGCAAAACAGAAACATGGGCAAAAAATCAATTAAGGCACTACATACCCCAACCTTAAAAAAGACAATGCCAATTGCCAGACAAGCCACAAGACCGCGTGCTAACCTTGATAGGATGCTGGGAGACATGCTTGCAACCCTGGCACTGAAGCCTCAACACAATTTTCTTGGTAGTTTTCGCCTATTCAACACAAAAAGGATTGAAAAATTCACAACCTAAGCATTGTTCAGTTATCTTTAACAACAATCAATCAGCAACTGGGAGAATCAAAGGCTCCAAATACATTGATATAACAAATGCAAATTACACTAACCTCCCTAGATATTGAGTGAAATTCAAACAACCCCTCTCTATTCATAAACTGTGTTCAGGAGGTTTCTTATTCCGTAAAATTGTTACTTCCCCTGAATTTGTAAAATCAGTACACTGTCCTCCCCTCATTTATCTCGCAATGAACGGTGCATCCAAGACAGACAGATAGAAAGTAGCCGGTGTGAATTTCAACAAACCCAAGGGGAAGTCAATATAATTTGCCCATATAACAATATGATGGGGATGTGTGTCCTTAAGATCACATTATACCTACACTTTAGGGAAACCTCCCCTATAACCCAATAACAGCTCTGCTCATAGACCTTGTCCTAAAAGAGATAGGGGGGTTTTAGGTCACCAACCTTCTTGTGGAAGACGGGCTTGGTCTGGCCACCATAACCGGACTGTTTGCGGTCATAACGGCGCTTACCCTGAGCAGCGATGCTGTCCTTACCCTTCTTGTATTGGGTCACCTTGTGCAGTGTGTGCTTCCTGCATTCCTTGCTCTTGCAGTATGTCTTCTTTGTCTTCGGAACGTTCACCTACCAATACAACAAACAATAAAAAAACAAACAAAATCCTCCATTAAACACACATTCCTTAACTGAGCCAGCCCTAGCTAGAGGACACACATTGATTCACGAAATAAATCAAATCCCATTGAACATTACAAGAGCTAAGAAATTATGAAAGGAAAAAAAAAATCGAGTTTGTTAAATTGAATAGATGGGAACTGAGGGATGGGGTATATCATATCACATGGGCGATTGCAGGAAGAAGAGCTTACCATGGTGGCGGTGGCGGTGGCGGTGCTAATCGGATCCGGGTGGAGTTCTGCGCATGCGAAAATGAGAGTGAAGCACGATGCCTTCGTTTTAATGGCTTTCGGAATTAGGGTTAAAACGTCCTCCCCAGGTTGGGCTCTTTTTGGACGTCCCTAGTTGGGCTTTTGCTGCAAAAATTCGAGTTTGACACTCTGACCAAAGCAAAATCTAGTGGGTTACTGGTCCTGACCAAAACAATAAAATTGTGCTCACTGGTCATAATAACGTTTAGTTATCTCAGTTTTATAATCTTCATAAATTGATCCAATTCACAATTTCATGTTACATCGTAAAAAAAAAAAATCGTATTACATGTTGTTTACTATTATGTTTCTTACATTTAACTATTGGAAGATGTACTGGACTATTTTTACAATCTCAACTAATATTGTGTTTATTTTATGAGAAATTTTTTTTTTATTTATCTGACTCGAGAAATGTTATTTAGTATGGAAATTTATTCATATCAAGAGGTATTTGGTTAGAGAATAAAAATAGAGTAAAAAATTACATAAATGAGATCTATATATAATTTTATACATAAAATTTATTCATAAAATTTTTATCCTTAGTTTAACTCCACAACCAAACATACTCCAAGGGATGAATTTTACCAGTGGCAAGTATTGGACCTGAAATATTGTATTGGTAATGGACCTGCAATTGAGGAACTCAACAGAAGAAGTAAATAAGGGGTCCAAAACCCAGCAACAGATGAAGAGAAGATAGGTGGCCCAGAGCCAGGCAGCCCAATAGCTGAACCCATGCAGGAACTGGTTATGAGCCATTACGCCACCACCAATACTATTTGAACTGGTTATTAGCAATTTAGCATATTGCTCTTATTTTACTTCATTTATTAAAGGGAGCGTTATTTGTATATATCTCTTTTTAACATCGTTCACCTAACACCCATAAAATATGTATGCAAAGTACTTATAATTCATTTTTAATTTTTTTATTGTTTCAATTTGATTGAAACATTACTCAGAGGTGTCGGGTGAATGTCAAGTGTGAAATGTTCAGTAAGTCATTCTCAATTATTAAAAATTACACAATTGTTCGATAAATAAATTGTTTTTGCGACAGATATATTAGCCTATGCTCTCTTTTATTTTTTATTAATTCATCCTTTATTAAAAAAAATGGGTGATGCATAAAATTGTGAAAACAAGCATAATGATGAACTGGTTTCATCATTTTGTACTAAAAGAATTGAAAAATTCTTGAATAAGCACAAATTTACCACCTTATTCTTACAACTCACAATAAAAGTGGGTTTAACTAATTTATATAAGATAATGATCTTATTTGTGGGTCCCATTAACTTTATTGCAAGGGTATATGCAAAGATGAGATAGTAAATTTTTGCTTACACAAGAATGTCTTAAAAGAAATTCATATAGCTAACTTCTTTTGGAAATGGATAAGTACAGTGAATGCAAATTAATTTTATTTTCAAGAATGAAGGGGAGGTAAAAAATAAGGGCACCGGCTCACATTGTTACAATTTATCTTAGAAAACAATAAAGATAAACAATCAACCATTATGCTTTGGGTTTATCAGGTCAACTCGACCTAATAAAATTCCTATTTATACCAAAATTTGATCAGTTAGTTATGATCATGTAGCCGTACACAATTTTTACAGACGGCATTTGTGCAAACCGTGGTCACATTATTATGCCATTAAGTGATGTCGAAGTTGATTTTAACAACTTGTGAAAACATCTTGATCCATGAATTTTCAAAGATTTGATTATTCTATCATCTAAGAGTATTAAAAATGTTATTTAACAAAAAAAATGAGTGATATTGGTATCCTCAACTAATAATCATTAAATGTGATAATGAAGGTATCATTAGATCACATCACATTAAATAATTTTGAATTGGGTATTTCAATAAACATTCTATTTTTTAGTATTTAAATAACACCACTCCTAAGAGTATACTCTAACAGTCAACAAATATTTCGAAGTTAGCTAGGCAACCCAATATCGAAACAATTCCTTTCAAATGGAAAACCCCATTTTCATAATGTCTGCACTCACCACCGGGGATGCGGTTGTATTTGCCGATATCAGGTTAGAATTCGATGAGTCTTTTCATATGTATTAGGAAGAATCTTATCATAGAAACTGGATTTGGATTATGCAACTGCGAGAGTACAATACTCTGGGCAACATTGAATTATGAGAGAATATTTTGTTCATAATCCAGGTGATGATGACGAGGTTTTCTGCAATCAAGTTTGAGTTATTATCATACAATGTGCAAGTGGAGGAAGTTGTCTTGGCAGGAGGAACTTCGTTACGAATACTTTAGAATCACTTTATTTGATTGCAAGATTGATCGGAAAAAAATTACTTTTAATGGAGCGGAGGGTAGACAATCCGTATTGGAGGAAGTTGAACTATATTAGTGTTTTGTTAAATTTTATTCGGTTAAATTTTTGTAATAAAGCTACAAAAATTTGAGTTTATTCTATCATTACATTAAGATTAACAACACCGCCGTATTTTAGATTGTTATGTGTACTTCATAAATCACTTGTGAAATAATATTTGATTAAAGGCAATATTCAATAGATAATATTCAGTTGTGTAAATTATGTGTTTTTTGAACTTTGATTTTTTTTATTATTATTATTTTGGACTATAGAAAGACTAAAATATGCTTATTTGGAATTGCAGAGCACGCAGCAGCTACGCCCATGCGTTGATTATTATGCAGAAAGAACATTGTTGATTAAAGAAAGGATGCGATTGCAAGCATAACGTACAAAGATTAATTATCAAGTGGAATAACAAATCACAACCAGAACCTGAAAGCTCTTCAAAGACGACTTGACATATATTATAACAGCAATGAAGTGACATAGTTCACTGCTCCACTCAAACGACGATACTAATTGTTGGATGCATATTATTATTATAGACCGACAACAGTTTTTCCAAGACTAATTAGAAGGACAAGAAAGAGATTCATATCTAGGTGAATACATATTTAATTTACCTTACCCTTGTCATAAAAGAGATCCTCAATTCATCATGTGGTGTGAGAGAAGGGTCCCCCTTCAAGGTTACTGCCATACCAGCCACCTCAAACTTCATGGTCAGTCCCAACATATAGACTGTTCCAAGCTTGTGTACCCAATCACACCCCAACACGATGTCCTCATTTCCTCCAAGGTTCTCAAACACGTAGAAATCATGTGTCATCTCCAACTCCAAGTCCTCATGCACCTTCTTAACCTTCACCCCTCTACACAGCCCTTCACTCTTCACCGGGGACCCACCAAACCCAACATTAAAAAGCGCGTCGGTTTCACACACAGGCAACCCCAGCTCCTTCACCACCCGTTTTGCGACCAGGCTGTGAGAAGCACCAGTAGCCACCAGGATCACCACTCTTCTTCCCGCAATCTCCCCCCAGAACTTCATCAACGGATGCTCCGCCGCTTTTGCTCCGCTTCCTTTGCCTTTGCCTTTCTCCATTGACATGCTTATTTTCCTTCTAATAAGTTCCTTCCACGCCACTAACAAAGGGAAAATTAGGAACTGAATAGGAAAAACTTTGAATCTGGAAAACAACAATGACCGTGCTTTAATGTGCTGAAGTAACACTAACCTGATGGAAGCAAGAATTGAGATCTTCTGCCTTCCCCAAACAGAATAGCTTTTCTTCACTTTGTTTTAATTTACTCTAACAGTGTTGCTCTCGTAGACCAGCCAGATATTTTGATTGGGGTTGCCTCGGATGCCGCTTACGTTTTGTCCTTATGAAGTACACTATCATTGCCAATAATTGACCAATTTTCATCATGACCTAGTTCTTTTTGGCGAATTCTCCGAAGCTGAGAGTGATTGCACTCTGGTGCAGTTGACACGTGCAGGTTCACCAAGATGACACTTGGAGCGGGCTGTTCTTGGTGGGTCATACGAAGCATCCAGATAGATGAAGGTAGGCAGCAAGGTGAGTAATGGTTAAACATTTTAATTAGAAAAAAATTATATTGTTAATTATATTTTCCATTTTTAAATATTTCAACACACGGCGTTTTGAAATATAAATGAAAAGCACTTGTAATTTACTTTCAAAGTTTTTATTGCTCCAATTTGAAACATTACTCAGAGATGTCAGGTGAAGGTGAAGTGTTTTGCCACTTGTGTCTGATGAAATCACGAAGAGAAATGTTAGAGGTACAATAACTTTCCACGACAAATGCATACTGTTAAAAAAGATAAAATAAAGTGTGGGACCAGGAGATGTTAGAGTGAATTACAGTAACATAGTAAGGGTATATGGTGGATTATCTAATTTATTTTAAAAAATTTATATATAAAACTTTAATTTCAATTTTCAATCTCTAACATTTCTTGTTTTCCACCTTTGCTCTCAATTGGAGAAACCAAAAGCTCCATTGACATAGTTCTGTTTCACAAAACCTTAAGCCCTTCCCTCATTTCCCATTTTGTGCGATAGGTCACCAAGATTTTGGAGACCAATTGGTTGAAAACCGCTAACCCAAAAGAGCAGCAGAAGCCCTTTGACCCTGAACTGGTGCAAAAGATATACAAAATGGTGCTTTTGGTGAAAGAGGGCCAGAAGCCCGCTCCTCTGCAGAGAGTGATGATTCTTGAGGTTAATTAGTATCTTAAGAGCAACCTATGGCCTAATTTTGCCTCTCACAATGCTTCCCTCGGGCACATCATGTCCAACATCCTCATGGTCAAAGAAAAGGTAATGTTATTTTACTCTCTTAAAAACTTTTCAATTAGAGAGCAGAAGCAAATTGTGTTTGGATTAGCCTATTTTTGAAGTTATAATCAGCTTATTGAAAATAATCGATAGCCAAGCTTGCTCTCCAATGCAGTTTTATAAAAAGAAACATAGAGTTGATTTTTTTTTTTTTTTTGAGAAGCTTATCTATATAGATTGGCAAAACTTACAAGTACTTTTTTTAAATTACTTTCTTGTTAAACATGGACAATCTAATGAGTTATTTGTTTCTTTGATGAAATCCTTTGCATAGCCGTGCCTGAAATTTTGATTTTTGTGTGCCATATGATTAGGAAAACATTGGTTTTAGCCTCTTGTATATGTATGTGCCAGTGGTGTACTAAGTGTGTACATCGTTAGGGAAAACTGCAAATTTTATGCACCAAATTTTGATTTTAAACTTCATTTTATTTTCCCATATCATACTTTACCAAGTTATTCTAGCTTTTAATATATAAAATTTTCTCAAGTGTTAAAATTTTTTATTATTCTTTTTAGTGACTATACAAAGTTTGTCCTATAAGCCCTCGATTTGGAGGATACCATAAAGAACTGTGAGTGTTGTGATTCTACAGGATGGTTTGCTCTAATACCTGCATTTGTTTTCTCATTGTTGTGTTTGTTTATCCTATCATCTTTTGAATAGTGGGCAACCTCTATAGATGTGATGCTATATGAATCCAATAGTTATTCTTTGATTTAAATCAATGACAGTCAAATATCTGAGACATGTTTTTTTTTTATCATGAATGATGACCTATCTTATTTTAAAACCATAATGTTTAGGTGCTACTAACCAACAAACCTGAAAATGATATAAGGAGAAAAAGCCCGTGCTAATCATTTTGGGATATATTTTAGCCTAAGATACTAATTAGATTCTATCTTTCAGTTTCCAGTGTTGAGGTGTTACATTTATGAAGTAATATGCAGTAGCTCTATAGTCCATACTTTTATTATTTAAAGATACTACTTCACCCATTCTTGCAGGAAATATATTTCATGCTTGAGGCCGGAACGCACATGCAGAGTAGGTGCTCTTTTGGATACACTTGGTGCTTATCTTTAATCAAATTTGTGCTCGCTTTCTTATGATATAAATACAAATCATCACTGGAAAATTAAATCATCTACTTTTAGTTTACAAAAATCAATAGTGATTAGTTCCTTCACATTAATTTTTTCTTATAAGGTAATAAATATAAACAATTATTATCTGCCCGAAATGTTGATTCGTCATCGAATTTCTATGACAATTTATATTGAGGAAGCAGCTTCAGATATCATTAGCTATTATATTAGCCTACAGTATGAAGTAATAGAGCAAAGAATGTGAGACAAGCTGAAGTATGTCCTGTTTTAGTTGAGAACTTAATTTGTTTTGCAGGTATTTGTGCTCGTCAGGCACATAATGATTAGCTTGAAGTCTATATGCTATTTGTGTTGAGCAAAGAATGTGATACAAGCTGAAGTATGTCCTATTTTAGTTGAGAACTTAATTTGTTTTGCAGGTCTTTGTGCTAGTAAGGCACATAATGATTAGCGTGAAGTCTAAATGCTATTTGTGTTGAACATCTCAAACACAATTTCATGATTATTCTCATCATTTTATTACACTGTAAAAAAAAAGATCATTAGAAGGGATTTATATACCTAAGATATGTTTACCCGTCTCATAATTGAAGAGACCCGGAATTCATTAGGTGCTGTGAGAGAAGGGTCCCCCTTCACGGTTATTGTCTTTCCATCCACCTCAAGCTCCATCGACAAATCTCGGCAATTAAGCACAAGTTTCCCAAGCTTCTGTATCCAATCACACCCAAGCACAAGGTCTTCTGCTACAAGCTTATCAAACACGAACAGATCCTGTATTATCTCCAAGTCCTCCTGCACCTTAATAACCACCCCTCTACACACCCCTTCGCTCTTCACCACGTGCCCACCAATTCCTTCAAAAAGCGCGTTAGTTTCAAACACGGGCAACCCCAATACCTTCACCACCCCTTTCGCGATCTGGCTGTTAGCAGTAAGACTACCCAGCAGTATCACCACTTTCCTCCCCGCAATCTCTCCCCAGAATTTCATCAACGGGCTCGCCTTGGGCCTGAAGGCTCCATCCACTTTGGCCCGCGTCCTCATTTCGATGAGTTGGGCCTTGCGCACCAAATCCGACAGGGAGTCTGCTTTGTCCATGATCAATTCTTCCCTCACCGCCTCCGTCAGGCCGTTCATGAAAATAGCCCGGGAGATCTCGTCGGCGCTCATGTTGCGTATCGGTTCAGAGTGACTTAGTGTTTCGAAGAGCTCGAGGTATTCAGCAACGGTCCCCGTTTGACGGAGGTTGAGGAGTACCTCGAAGGGGTTGTCGACGGCCTCCAGCTGAAAGCGGTGCAGGACGGCGTCCTTGAAGGAGGCCCAGGAGGGCGCCTTGTCGGTGTACTTCTTCCAGAACTGGTACCAGTCGAGGGCGGGGCCTTCCAGAGCGGCTGCCGCTGCTCGCAGCTTGTCTCGGTCATTGTTGATGGGATTGGCGTGGAAGTATTTTTCCACTCGGCTGACCCACAGACAGGCATCTTCGCCGGAAAATATGGGAAGCGTCGGAATATGGCTGACGCTTGCTTTGCCCCTCTCAATCGACATGCTTTCCTTTTTCTTTCCGCACTCACTCACTCTCCCCAAGGTAGTCACACTCTTTTCCACGCTATCTCTCTCTCTCTCTCTCTCTTATTTATTTGCGCTTGGTCCACTCAGCACCTGCCACGTGTGACGTTTTTACGTTGAGGTTATGGGTGACAGTGGCGAAGGTAAGGGATGAACGTTGAGAGGAGTTGCATTTTTTTTTTAAATAAATTCAATTTTATAGTTGAAAAATATGATGTGGAGTCATATGTACCCTTGAGTGTTTTTAAAAGTTAGAATATATGCACTTTAACTTTTAAAATACAAATTTTAGAGGAGTCATTTATCAAAAAAAAAATATATCTTACTTCAATGATACTTAAGAATTGTTTAATTTGAGTTTTCAATTTTTTAATTTTCTAAATTTTGTGAAAAAATCCTAAAAATTTTGAAAATTATAAATTTAATTTTAAATTTAATTTTCAGTTTTTAGTATTTCTTCAAAGTCTAAAAAATTAAAAACTCAAACCATCCAGCTAAATTTTCTAAGATATTTTACTATCCTCGTCCACAATAACTTTACTCCGCGTCATCCAGCTCTTAACATGTCCATTACCTTATAGTCCAATTTGATTCGAATAAAGCTTAACCCTAATTCGAATTTATAATCATGTTAGTTTTTAATACTAAAAACCTGATTTTATTGGATTATGATGTTATTTGTAAGCGAAGTGAGGTATTTATGCAAATAACATTAAGTGTATAGGAGACAAAGCCCAAGCCCAATCAAGAAAATAGTTATAGCTACCCTAATCAGTATTAGCAAGTTGTTCTAAGGTTGTTAGAAGAATTGTTATCTGTTGTGATTTAGTTATTAGTGGTTATGCAGTTAGCATGTGAGTTGTAAGAACCAATCAGTAGCTTAAATAGCACTCATTTGTATCACATTCTAATCAATGAACTCAATACACAATTTTCCAAGCTTTTGCACTTATCTTCTTCCTCTTCATCAAAGCATTCCTCTCCATCTTGCTTAAGCCTTAAACCTCACATGGTCTAAAGCAACGATCCATGGGAACTCCAACACCTTCGAGCTCAAACGAGCTTTACACTGGAAGACGTTCGCGAACCGATTTCGCTCAAGCTGGACGAGACAACTTCGTTCCATGGAAGAAGCAGACCTTGGCGTGTATCAAAGCTAACAAACTCAAGGATCATCTTTTCGAAGCAAAATGCCATCAAGATTTGCCAGACAGGCGAACAAGAAGGAAATGAAAGTGAAGAATTCCAAACCTGGGAAAGCAAGTAGTCCTGGTAGCTTGGTTCCTGACCTCTATGATTAAGTTTCACAAATCGTCTTGCAGATTGCGAGTTCACGCACGAGATCTGGGAGCATCTGGAAGAGTACTTTGCGTCACGTGCAAAGTCTAAGGTGAAACAACTCAAAACCCAACTGAAATTAACCAAGAAACTTGGTTCTTCTACCTGAATATTTGGGCAAGATCAAAAATGGAGGATTCACTTTCACACTTGGAGCACCAATTGCAAGAGAGGACTATGTTGAAGCGAGTTTGGAAGGGCTCAATGAAGACTATAGTGCGTTCATCACCATGGCGATGGGCAAGTCTGACACAATGTCAATAACTAGACTCGAATCCTGTAGCACAAGAAGATCTGATTGAAAAATTCAGAAAAACGGAGCTTGGGTCAATTCAAGCTAACTTAGCTCAAAGTGGAGAAGTCTACGGTAGAGGCCAAAATGGTGGAAGAAGGATGGAAAGGGTTTCGCGGTGGAGATCTCATTGGAATGGAGGAAATCGGCCTCAATGTCAACTATGTGGGAGGATAGGCCACATTGTATGGGAATGCTACTAGGTTAAACCAAAGCTTCCCCAATCCTAATAACATCTCGAAATCCTCCCCTCCTCCTTCCACCTCCTTCCATAACCCTTCGATGGCAACAAACTCGAACCCTACAGGCTTTCTTGGCTACCCCTTTCATGTGACGGTCAGGCTTGCATCCTGACTCTGAACCTCCATCACCTCACCTTCGACCCAAACAACTTGATCAGAACGGGATATGAAGGGCAGAGCAGGTCTTCGTTGGGAATGGTTAAGGTATGGAAATAGCTCACATTGAGGTTCATTGTTGCATTCCCTTTATCCAACCTTACTTTTAAACTTAATGATATATTGCATGTTCCTTCGTCACCAAAAACCTCCTTAGTGTAGCTAAATTTGCCAAAGATAATCAAGTATTCTTTGAATTCCACCCTGACTCCTGCTTTGTTAAATCAGGGCACAGAAGACACTCCTTCAAGGCTCACATAAAAAGGGTCTTTACAACCTTGACAACATACATGTACAAAAATCACCAAACACAATTTCTTGTTTCAATGTCAATTTTAAAAAGTCTGATAGTCATTTTGATTTGTGGCACAAAAGATTAGGCCATCCTTCAAATAAAGTTGTACATCAAATTTTATCCTTGTGTAATATCAAGTTTCATGCAATAAAATTTTAGATTCTAACTCTCTATGTGATGCGTGTTGTATGGCTAAACATCACCAACTTCCCTTTCCTACGTCTTCCACGCGTATGTGTAATGCCGGGACGAGGTAGGGAGTGATCGGGTCCGAGAAGGCACGGACAAGGAGCGGCTCCTGCCCAAGCGGAGGGTACATGAATGACTCGTTACACACGAATGAGAGGGATCCTAGTCTCTATAGGTATGGGACTATCAGTTAAGGAGGGCTTATATGAATTGATTGGTACCTATGCCACAAAGATGCATCTTTCTTTCGGTAGCCTGTCACGAAAGAACTCCAGTTAAGCGTGCTTGACTTGGGGTAATTTTGGGATGGGTGACCTCCTGGGAAGTTTTCCAGGAAGCGTGTGAGTGAGGACAAAGCACGTTGAAAAGACCCGTGTTGGTTTGTGGGACAGTCGGCAATACATAAAGCGGAGGGGATGTTACATTAATGGTATCGAGCGTTTTCCTCGAAGACAACTGTCATTAGGTAGAATTTATGTATGTCATATTTCTCCATATAGGGTTTTCTTTATATAAGTTTGTTTTGTGTGGCAATTGTTTCTAAGCCTAGGTAGGAATATTGAGCTTGATCACCTCAATACATAACTAACTATGTATGCAGAAACAACATGCGACCAAGACAAAGATCTCCTTCTCTTAATGGTGGAGAAGAAGATAGAAATCCCCTGGAGAATATGGTTCCAAGCAATTAGGGAACAAGTGATGTTGACTAATAGGATGCTAGCGGATGGATGAGAATGGTGCTGAAATGGTATCGAGCCTGCACCTCTCCCGTGCGGTGTGGTTCGGGGACGGACCAAGCGGAAGCTGGTGGGCATGTAACGCAGGGGACGAGGTAGGGAGTGAGTAAGGGATGCGGGAGGCACGGACAGGAGCGGCTCCTACCTCCGAAGCGGAGGGGTACATGAATGACTGTTACACACCCGAATGAGAGGGATAGTAGTCTGTATAGGTATGGGACTATGCGTTAAGGAGGGCTTATATGAATTGATTGGTACTACCTATGCCACAAAGATGCATCTTTCTCGGTAGCCTATGGGAAGAACTCAAGGTAAGCGTGCTTGACTTGGGGTAATTTTGGATGGGTGACCTCAAAAGTTCCCAGGAAGCGTGTGAGTGAGGACAAAGCCCGTTGAAAAGACAGTGTTGGTTTGTGGACAGTCGGCAATACATAAAGCGGAGGGGATGTTAGGTATGCAGCTCCCAGATCTCATATTTTTAGATCTTTGAGTCCTGCACCTGTCAATGGAAGATTAGGAGGAAGGTACTATATTTCCTTTGTTGATGCTCATTCAAGGTACACTTGCATTTTCATTTTACAAACCAAAGCCCAAGCTTACCAAGCCTTTGTAAAATTCAAAACCATTTTAGAAACCCAAACCGCTGAAAATCAAACCCTCCAACTGACAATGGAAAAGAATATCTTTCCAACACTTTCACCCAATTCCTTTCCCAAAATGGCATCACTCATAGACTAACATGCCATACACTCACCAACAAAATGGTAGTGTGGAACGCAAACATAGGCACATCCAAGAAATAGGACTCACCCTTTTAGCCCAAGCCTAACCCCATGACCTATTGGGAAGATGCTTTTCTTCCAGCCACTACCTTATCAATACCTTACCTTCCCCTCTCCAGATCACAAGTCACCTTCAGAAATCCTTACTCATCAAATCCCAGATTATACCCACCTAAGAGTCTTTGGCTCCACATGTTATCCCTTACTCAAACCCTACAACACCCATAAACTTGACTACAAATCCCACAAGTGTATCTTTCTAGGCTATGCCCCAAATCACAAAGGATATAAGTGCCTTTCACCTTCAGGCAAAGTTTACATTTCAAGAAATGTATTGTTCAATGAACATGAATTTCCATACTCAAGGTTATTTCCAACCTCTTGACAACTCCCTATCAATTCATCAAACTACAATTCCTACACCCGCAACCATTCTTCACACTAATTTCACCCCGCTTGCACTCTCAAAACCTCCAGCAATACTTGCAAATGCCTAACTATTCCTATCTCGCATGCACCTTTAATTCCTGTTGCTCTTCCACTTCTGGTTCTTCAAGTGTTTTTGGGTTCTCCTGACCATACTAACTCCCAGCACCTGGCGAATATAGGTTCAAGCAACAACTCCTGATTCTCCAGGTTCAAGGCCCTCTCTTCCTTCTCCAAGCCCTCATCACCTTCCTTCTACTTAGCTAGTAGTGGACCAAGTGACAAATCCAAGACAAGTTACTATTAATGACCATCCAATGATAACCAGAGGAAAATGTGGCATTTTCAAACCAAAGTCATATCTTGGTCTAACTCAACTTCACAGAGTCTCTTCAACTGAACCCAAGAATGTAGCTCAAGCTCTCTCCTGCCCTCATTGGAAAGAAGCAATGAGGGAAGAGAATAAAGCTCTCATTAAAAACCACACATGGAAATTGGTTGAACCACCAATATGCAAGTCCAATGCCAAAAATGGACCTTAAGGGTCAAGAGAAAGCCAGATGGCTCATGCAGAAATACAAGGCCAGACTAGTGGCAAAGGGTTTCCACCAACAAGAGGGTTTGGACTTTGATCAAGTATTTAGCCCTGTTATCAAACCATCCACTGTTAGAGTCATGTTGTCCATTGCTCTTTCAAAAGGGTGGGGCATTAGACAATTTGACTTTAATAATGCATTTCTTAATGGGGACCTAGAGGAGGCTGTATATATGGTTCAACAGAGGGGTTTCAGACTCAAATTAGTCTGGTATGCAAACTGCAAAGGGCTTTGTATGGATTGAAGCAGGCACCTAGAGCATGGTTCTACAAGTTAAGTGGTCTCCAACAATTTGGCTTCACGCCACCAAATCTAACCCTTCTCTTCACTACTAACCTCAACCTCCACCACTTATATCATGGCCTATGTTGATGATATCTTAGTCACGGGACACTGCCAAGGAAATTTCAGAACTAATCTCAGGCTTAACAGATCTTTTCACTAAAGGACCTAGGTGAGCTAAACTATTTTCTTGGCCTTGAATTTTGCAAAACAACCTCAGGGCAGATTCTAGTATCCCAAACAAAATATATCAAAGAGCTCTTGGTCAAGGCTGGGATGACTGAGCTAAAAGCATGCCAACCCCTATGGTTTCATCAGAAGCTCTCGACTTTTGGAGGAACCCTTCTCTGATCCATCCTTATATAGATCAGTGGTAGGAGGACTCCAATATGCCACCATTACAAGGCTAGATGTAGCCTATGTTGTCAACAAAGTGTCTCGATTCATGCAGTCACCTTTGGAGGAACATTGGAGGGCTTAAGAGAATATTGAGGTACTTGGCTGGCTCCATACACCATGGCCTCATATTTCACAAAGTGAAAGGGCTAAGAATTATTGCATACTATGATTTAGGCTGGGGTTCAGATGTTGATGATAGAAAGTCAACAACTGGCTTCTGTGTATACCTTGGTCCCGGTATCCTGAGTGGCAGAAAACGGCAAGCTGTCTCGGGAGCGAGCCCTGAAGCCAAGTTCAGAAGCATGGCAGCATCCTTGACTGAGATTCTTTGGTCAGAACCTCTTGCTGAGCTTCATCACTGCACCTCTCCCGCTGGTCTTCTGTGACAATCTAGGAGGCAAGTCCAACTTCATAAATCCTGTATTCCATAATAGGTCAAAGCACTTTGAACTTGACCTGCATTTTGTAAGAGACAAGCTTCTCCAGAACAAGGTCCATGTCCAACACATCCAGCAGCTGATCAAGTCAGACCTCCTTACTAAACCGGTCTCTCCTTCCTTGAGAAATTCAGAAGCAAACTCAGGGTAGTGAATAACACCCCTTAGTTTGAGGGGGATATAGGAGACAAAGCCCAAGCCCAATCAAGAAAATAGTTATAACTTCCCTAATTGGTATTAGCAAGTTGTTCGCAGGTTGTTAGAAGAATTGTTATATGTGATTTAGTTATTAGTGGTTATGCAGTTAGCATGTGAGTTGTAAGAACCAGTCCAAGTAGCTTAAATAGCACTCATTTGTATCACATTCTAATCAATGAACTCAATACACAATTTTCCAAGCTTTTGCACTTATCTCTCTCATCTTCATCAAAGCATTCCTCTCCATCTTGCTTAAGCCTCTGATACCTCACAAAGTGAGGTCGAAGTAGGATTTAGCAACTTTGAAAACATCTCCATGAATTTTCAAAGATTTTGTTATTCTATCATCTAATAGTATGCTCAACCAACACAGTATATTCCAAGTTAGCTAGGCAACCCAATATCGAAACGATTCCATTGGTATGGAAAACCCCATTTTAGTAAGGTCTCCACTCACCACCAGGGATGTGGTTTTATTTGCTTAAGGGTCTTCATCATCTATTGCTACAACGAACCATTAGAACACGAAATTAAATAAAACGGATACGATTAATGCATGCATGAATTACAAAGATTAGCAAGTGAAGTAGCAAATATCATACCCTAAGAACCTAAAAGCTCTGGCAAATATATATATTTATAACGAAACGGCAATAAAGTGAAATATTTTACTCAAACCAAGATACTACTACTATTTTGAATGCCAATTGCTTTCATAAGAGCATTTGCACTGCATCCTGTTTGCATGACTTAAATTGACCCGATGTACATAGAGCTTTGTTTTCCTAGGGCGCCTAATTTGAAGAACGTGAATAAAGAGATTCATTTATGTTATCCCGTGTCAGAAAGAACCTGGATCCATCATCAAGTGCAGTGAGAGAAGAGTCCCCTTCAAGGTTATTGTCATTCCAACCACCTTAAACTTCATAGTCAAATCCAAATTGACAGCGACGTCAAACTTCATCGTCAAATCTCCTAAATTAATAGCGACATTTTCAAGCCCCTCTACCAGTCACACCCCAACACAACGTCTCCTCCTCCTCTTCCTCCTCCTCCAAGCTGATCAAACACGAAGAAATCATGTATATCTCCACGTCATCCTGCACCTTAACCACCACCCCTCTACAAACCCCTTCGCTATTCACTACGCTCCCATCCCAAAGTCAAAAAAATCATCAGTTTCACACACAGGTAACCTCAACTCCTTCACCAACCCCTTTGCGATCTGGCTGTTCAGCACCAGTAGCTACCAGTATCACCACTTTCCTCCCCGCTATCTCCCCCAAAATTTCATCATCGGATTAATCATGGACCTGGGTCCACCAAAATCCACTACGGCCCGGTTTCTTCTCTCTTCGATGAGTTGGGCCGCGTGCATCAAATCCGAGAGGAGTCCGACTTGTACAATCTCAATTCTTCCCTCAGCTCCTCCTTCAGGCCATTAGCGAAACCCCTCGAGATCTTGTCACTCATCAGGTTAGGTAACGGTTCGAGAAAGTGAGCGTTTGAAGAGCTCGCGGTATTCCGCAACGGTCCCTTTTTGACGGAGGTTGAGGATCTCCGAAGGGGTTATCGGCGGCCTCCGGCTGGAAGCGGTGCACGATGGCGTCCTTGAAGGAGGGCCAGGTGGGCGCGGCGGCGGTGCACTTGTTCCAGCGCAGGAACAGTCGAAGGCGCGGCCTTCGAGAGTGCTGTCGCTGCTTGCAGCTTGTCTCGGTCGTTCGCGGGATTGGCGTGGAAGTATTGCTCCACTCGGTTGACCCAGATAGGCATCTTTACCAGAAATACGGAATCTCCGAATCCGGCTGCGGCCAAACACCTTTGGTTCGCTTGCTCTACCCTCTCCATGGAAATGCTTTCATTTCTTTCAACACTCAGTTGCTCTACTCTGGGAAGTCACGTCCTTTTCCACACTTGCTCGCTCTCACTCACTTATTTATTTACGTTTGGCCCGCTCACCACCTGCCACGTGTGAAGGTTATTACGTTGAGGATCCTCATAGTGGCGACGTGCGGCTACTTTCCTTAGCATACTGCTCGAGTGCGCTCGTGGTGGCGTCGCATTGATGTTCAACTTCTCTTTCAAAACGTGGGTGGTATGGTAGAGCATTACTACTTACATTGCTATCAATTGGGACTCCTATTCAATTACTATTGATATGATAGATCAGTAAAAAAATTGGAGTCTATCATTATATTTAATGGTAATAGATTGAGTGTCATAATTGAACATCAATTTTTAAATATTGAAATAATATTTATCGGATATGGTATATCTATTCTTCTCAACACCCCACCAATATTTCATTTCAAATTAATACTGCAATGTACTAGTACTATTTAATATAGAGTTGTTTGATGATGATAGTATATGAGAAAAGAAATAAGAATGATAGTGCGTCTTATTTTCAAGATCTTGCATTCTATTTGTTCCATCATTTCGAGGAAAATAAAAAGGGAAAAAAAAATCAATTCAGCCACAAAATGGACGTGGATAGAAGTCTATCAATATAGCAAACGATTTTTATGACTACGTAACAAGTATATATCCTGAGATTCAACAGAAAAATGTAACAGCAAGTATAGAAATTAAAGCTATAACATAGGTGTATATGAGTATAAATTTCAATGAAAACAATAATAATGTCTTGTTTAGTAAGACCAATAAGTAAATTATCAGATGCTCCAAGCTAAGTGAAGAATGAATTCACCAAATGCACCATACTCAAATTGTGATCCTTCCATTTAGTCCTACGCAGATTCAGTTTCTCCTTCTTGCACTACCCCAATTTTTGGAACGTGGCACCCTTGCATAACAAACTCATCACTACTATTTGTTTTGCTTCTATGCATGCATTGCTCATGTGCACCACCCTATATATGCATCTTGAGGGAAAAGAGAGATTTATAGTGTAAAGTTATCCTGTAAATTCTTCCTTCTCATCTCCTCTCCTCTAAAATCTCAATTCACAAACATCTTGTAAAAAAAAAAAATTATACCCAAAAGAACACAAAAAATTATGGGTGTGAAAGGGTAGAAGAGAGGGAGAGAGGGGGTGGGACGGGTAGGGGAGTGAAGAAGAAGAGGATATTTTTATAATTTAATCTCAATATTTAATAATTCTAACTTTTGAACTGAAATTTTGTGTCGCCTTTTGATGAGGCCACCTTCTATAGGCACCAATATTGCACACCATTGTTGGTAGGCACAGGAGAACACACCAAAAGACAATGCTCCAAGTGAGGAATATCAATTCACCAAATGCACCACACTCACTATTCAGAATTTGATCCTTCCATTTAGTGCTATGGACCCTGATTCGGTTACTCCTTCTTGCACTACCCCCAATTTTAGGAACTTCTGCCATGTGGCACCCTTTGCATAACAGACTGGATTGTTTTGCCCCATGCTCAGTGTGCACCACTCTGACATCAGCATCTAAGAATATTCCTTCCTCCATTTCATTCGTGAAAGACTAACTGTCTGTTTCGGGATTTTTTTTCTTTGTCACTTTGAAACGTGGGTTTAAATCATGTTAGTCATAATATAGTGGCAAAGGAAGAAAATAAGTCCTAGTATGAGCTATTTAAGTGAGTAGGTGCATAGGGATGAAACCCCATTATAGTATACTCTTGAGGGGTTGAAAATGTGGGGATATGATAAAACATTGCTATTATGCAACTAAAAGTACTTATCCCATTGGATACCTATTCTATAATTCCTGAATATTATAGAATAGTGAAAAAAATAAAGGTTATCATTATATTTAATAGTGATAGAATAAGTGTCCTAATTGAACAATAACTTTTAAGAATTGAAATAACATTTATCGGGCGGGTATGGTATATCTATTCACCAATATATCATTTCAAATTAATGCTACAATGTACTAGTCCTATTTAATATAGAGCTGTTTGATGATGATAGTATATGAGAAAGAAATAAGAATGATAGTGCGTCTTATTTTCAAGATCTTGCATTCTATTTGTTCCATCATTTCGAGGAAAATAAAAAGGGGAAAAAAATCAATTCAGCCACAAATTGGAAGTGGATAGAAGTCTATCAATGTAGAAACGATTTTCGTGACTACGTACAGTATCCTAGATTCAAAAAATATAACAACAAGTATAGAAATTAAAGCTATAAAATGGGTGTATATGAGTATAAATTTCAATGAAAACAATAATAATGTCTTGTTTAGTAAGAGCAATAAGTTAATTATGAGATGCTCCAAGCTAAGCGAGGAATGAATTCACCAAATGCACCATGCTCAGATTGTGATCCTTCCATTTAGTGCTACGCACCCAATTCAGTTTCTCCTTCTTGCACTGCCCCCAATTTTTGGAACATGGCGCCCTTGCATAACAAACTCATCACTACTATTTGTTTTGCTCCTATGCATGCATTGCTCAATGTGCACCACCCCTGATATATCAGCATTTGGAGGGAAAAGAGATTTATAGTGTAAAGTTATATTGTAAATTCTTCCTTCTTATATTCTCTCTTCTAAAATCTTAACTCATAAACATACCTAAAAAAATAAAAAATTATACCAAAAGAGCACAAAGAATTATGGTTGTGAAAGGCCATCGTAGAGACAGAGAGAAGGGTGTGGGACGGTTAGAGGAGTGAAGAAGAAGGGGATATTTTTGTAATTTAGCCTCAATATTAATAAATCCAACGATAGAGGACAAGAGAAATAAGAATAATCATAATGAATAAAGCATTCTATTCTCAAGATCTTGCATTAAAATTTATCCATGTCTTGGCCTTCATGCTTCAGAAAGTCTATTTGTTCAATCATTTCAAGAAAAGTGAAATTAAAAAAATAATAATAATTCAACCGCAGAATTGGACGTGGAATTCTATGAATACAACTAACGATTATTGTGACTATGTAGCAAATATACTGAGATTCGACAGAAAAATATTACAGCAAGTTTAGAAGTTTTAATGAAACAATATAATGATAAGGTTTTGTTTAGGCTTTGTTTGGTTGAAAGGAAATTGAAAGGAAAGAGAGGGAGTGGAAGGAAATTGGAAGGAGTGGTATAGTTTTACTCTGTTTGGTTGAAAGGAAATTGGAGAGGAAAAAAGAAATAGTGAATCTGAATAAGTGGGACCTACCATTTTTCTTTCCTTCCACTACCGGACGAAAAGTAAGGGGAAAATAACACAATAGTCATCACTTCCAACAGTACCCCTTGCAACTTCTTAAACAATCCTTGCAACCAAAACACTCATCCTCTACTACTGCTACCCCTTGCACTTGCAGCATCGATTTCAATCGACCACCCACTGCTGCCGCACATCATCTCCGACTACGGCCTCTTTGGAGGAGTCATCCTCCATTAACCATCGTCTTGCTGATGCTTCCTTCTCCGCTGCCTGCTGTCGGTCGACGAGGTGGTCGTTGTTAACAGGCCCTTAATTAAATTCCTGTTTGAGCATGGACGCAGGGACACGCGACAGTGATGGCGGTCGAAAGGTGTTCCACCTCTTCCCTTTGTTGGTTTAAAGAACTGAAGAAAGCAAGGGCCAAGTGCTTCACAAAATTTAAGCTGCAAAATGATTTTTTGGTTTGGTTTGAAGTTGCAAAATGATTTTTTTTCGGGTCTGAAGCTACAGAATGATGGTAGCGCTTGCTCTTGTAATTTTTTAAAATTTCTTTGGGTAAAGGAGCAGGGGCTCAATCCCTATATAAAATTGGGAAAAAAAATGGAAAGATAAATAATTATGTTCATAAACAGCCAAAAAAATTATTACGTTCATAAAACGTCAATTGTATGGTATATAGAATAAAATACAAAATTAGATTCTAATATAAAGTGAAGATAAATTATTAATAATGCTTATTGAAGATAAACAATTTGGTATATGAAAAGTATAAAATGTATGGATTAATTATTTAGATAAATAAATTTGTGAAAACTTTGCTTATACATAATTTTCTATCTTTGTTGAAATAATATCTTAAAGTAATATAAGGGTAAAACTAAATTATAAACAAAAAGGGATAAAATTATTATTTGATATCATTATCTTTTTTTTCTTATTTTTCCATTCAAACAAACAAAAGAAATTAATACTTCTTTCTTTTCTTTCATTTTATTCAAACATATTTATGAAAAATAAAATTTTATTTAATTTTTTTTTTCTCTATTTCTTCCTCTCCATTTCTTTCCTTTGCCAAACATAGTGTTAGTAAGAGCTGTGGGTAAAAATATCAGCTGATGCTCCAAGTGAGGAATCAATTCACCAAATGCGTACTATATACTACTCAGAAGGTGATCCTTCCATTTAGTGCTACGGACCCTGATTCGGGTATTCCTTCTTGTACTACCCGCAAATTATTTTACCATCTTCTGCCACGTTGTGTCCTTACTCCTTACTCCTTACTCCTTACATTGTTTTGTCGCCATGCTGAGTGTGGACCACCTTGATATCAGCATCTGAGAATATTCTTCCTCCATTTTTCCCATTTCATTCGTGACATACAGACTATCATAATTTGGGACGTTGATCTTGCAAAATTATAAAGATTCAATTTCACGGAAGCAGATCACAGTACATTCACTGATTGTATTCCTTGCCATCAAAACATATTTACTTTCATATAATGTAATTATTAAACGTGTTAGGAAAATAGTTTATGTCACATTACAAAAGATAGCAGGTTTTTCTCTCACAAAAGATAACGACTTCAGTAGCTAGGTCGATCTAAGTTTTTCGATTGTATTTTACTAGCCTAGTCCATCTACACATGTCCATTGTATTCACCCAATTTGTCCATTGTATTCACCCAATTCGATTCGATAAAAGAGCTCAACCTTTATTAGTGTTTATCGCACTAGTTTTTTACATTATATATACCAGAAACATGATTTAATTTTATTTTAGATAAATATGATTTTTATCATGCAAGTCATTTTAATCCCAAAAATTTTCATCACTCAGGACAAATGCTTGAATATAAATTATTTGATTTTGTTTTCAATTTTTTCTTGTAACCTAATTAAATTGCAATAGTTGTTTCATATTCTTAAAAAGTGTGAAAAAGAAAACTATCATTGTCTTTAAAATTATCTAACCCAATTTGTATTATCTTCTTATATGTTTTTATCATTAATAGAGAACACATTTTAATAATAAAAAATCATTTTACATTGTGTAGAAATTATTATTTGTGGTAAAAAATACTTGTGTCCCATTAATCCAATTTATTAAAATATAGAAAATAAAAATTTAATCATAGACCATTGAAAATGAAAAGGTATCACTCTCCATAAGGAAAAACCATAAAGTATATATATTATTAAAATAAGAGTTAAATACATTTTAATCCTCTAGATTTTATGCTCTCCAATTTACCATAACTTTTTTAAATTATGCACACGACCCCTATAGTTTTTAACTGTAAAATAGTTCTTTTGTTAAACAGACCTCCATTTAGTTCTGTTAAGTGACCATGTGCCATTCACGTGACCTAATTTCTGAACAAAACTATCCTTAATCTTTAATGAAATTTCCAGCATTTCACGTTCCCTAACCACGCACTTACTTCCCTTCAACATCCACCTCTCTCTCTATCCCTTCAACATCCACCTTTACCCCTATCCAAACTGAGCACTCCATCTTCATCATCCAAAAGCATTTCCTTTCAATCAAAGAAGCAAATGACCATGGTCACATCCACGCCCTTGTCGATGAATTCGAGCAAGGGAAGCTCGATTTGTGCTTCTTCATGAATGCCGCTGGGACGAGACGACGTTGAAGATGTCCCTGTCTCCAGCATCGTCCTCTGTCTAAGTGTCTTCTGTCATTTTTTGTTGTTAAAATATAATTTTGTCTAAACTTTCATGGTATGTTCTTCAAATATATTAATTTAAGATTATGATTAGGTGTGTCTCAAAATATTTTTTCTTGGCCAATATTTTTGTATTTCTTGATAAATGTCCTTGATTGTATTATGTAATCTCATTTGCAGATGTAGATGGTTGAATCTGATTTCTTTTATTGATGTGATAATATATAATTGGATATCTGCACAATTTTTGTTTACACTAACAATATATATAAATTAAATTAAAAAACCTAACCTAAACCATAAGAAATCTAATTGAAGATACCTTTTTTTTCCTTGTAATTTATACTAAAAAAATGAAATTATACTTCACTTTATCAATATTAATATAAAACTCATCAACCTAATTTATCATTATTTATGTTTTAACACATTAATAAATATGGTTTTCTTTAATCAAAAGGTCTAGAATAATTGGTAGCTAGTTGAACTACTTAAATATTTAGTCAAAGAGAATTAGTCATCTCTTTCAATTATAGATACCATAGTTAACCCAAAAAAGAATGTGATTTTCTTTCACACCTATTACTTAAAATGTTGTACTTACTCAATCATAATTACTTACGAGTTTAAGTAGTTCAACTAGCTGTTGTTGTTCTATCTTAACACTAAAGAGCTTTGCCCATTTAGCATTTCTACCCAACTTGAGTATAATTGTCTCAGGTGATTTCGATTTTTTTTAAAAAAAAAAAGAGGCTCGATTTGGTTTTGTTTGGGTTGGCGTTTTCAATGGAAAAATACTTCTCTATTATACAAGATTGCTGGAAATTGATTGGTAGACCTACGTGTTGACAACCATTTTTGGGCTTTTTTTCGTAAATAAAATAAAAAAAATCATTATATACGAAATTCACTCATTTTGAACTTTATTTACGCATATACACTCGTTTATGTTTGTTAGAGAAATCGGTTAAGTGTTAGGTGATTTCTAGCATTTGAAACACAAAGAAATAGGTTGGCTCTCAACCGATTTCTCCTCATTAAAACACAAAGAAATCGGTTGGCTCTTGGGTGATTTCTGAGTTTGCGTGTCAGAAATCGGTAAGTCACAAATTTCTGACACGAAGGAAACTCAGAAATCACCCAAGCCAACCGATTCTTTGTCATTGAACCCACCTCGCATCTCGCTCTTATTCTTCCCATCTATATAAACTCCTCCAACATTTAGCTTCTCTGCGTTCAATTCCCCGTCTATAAACTCTTCCAACATCTAGCTTCTTTGTGTCTCAAAACGTTATATTCTGAGCACTATAATTGCGAGTTTTTTTGTTTGAGAGAAATGGAAACAAGAGGTTATATTCTTGTGCACTATAATTGTGAAATAGTGCAAAATACACAAGATGGGGTAATGTTCTGTTGTCCAAATCCATGCTTGTGCGTGTTTGTTCATCTATGGCTATTTCTGAGCTTCATGAGAAAATCCTTCACAAGTTACAAGCAACAGAATAGGCATATAATACAGATGTTGTATCGACTACCATTGATGGTAGGGCAAGGTACGTTACGCTTCACAAGTTGCTTGATTCAACTGACGATGATATCGGGATGATGTTTGATTGTCATGCTCGATTTCCAGTCTTAGTGTTATGGAGGTATTTGTAGCTTTAGGAGAGTTGAACTTAAGCTCTGGAGATCTCTCCTGATCCTGCACTTGTTGAAGGGTCATTAGCCCAACGTTCTCCAACATTAGCAATGTCAAATCCAATCCAGAATGAAAATTTAATGCCTGAAAATGAGTACCACTTGGCAGGTGGCAAATGGACCCGAAATGAATGTTGGCAGTGATTTGGCCCAAATTGGACCAAATCTGAGTTATGAAGATATTTCTAATGAGGAGGATTGAAAGGACCCAAATGAAGGTAATAACTCAAACTCCTTTTATCACACTTTAATATTTGTAATATTTTATATTTTAGTTTATAATTTGAATTGTAGGTTTGATCCAATAAATTTAAACATGCCATCATATCTTATTTTTATATTATTTAATTGTGGGAGTGACTATTTAATTTTGGCTAATGATGTTTTATGTAACTCTAAAAAATACTCATGTTTCTCATTTTATAAACTACTTGATCAGTTATATTATTTTTTAATATGCACATACCTTTTATTAATAATACTTTATTGAAATATTTTACTTATGTAATTATGAAAATAGTGTTTATTTAATTTTCTTATGAAACATATTGCTTAAATATAAAAATTAAAGTATATAATAAGTTGATTCTTTTAATGTTAATAATAGCCTTTCAATTTGATTAAGTATTTTACTTTAACTTCAGATAAATTTTTTAACCATAATAATATTTTTGTTCTTTTTATTTTAATTTTTTGTAAATATGACCAAGAATAAAATTAAGTTAAAAAATAAATTATGTAATGTTGCTTTGTCATTTTATTTAAGTATATTAATATCTCATACACTATAAAAAATGAATATCTCGAAACTTTGTATGAATTATTAAATATATTTAAACTTTACAGAGTTGTTCGAAGATGAGATGGACGAGGAAGCAGTGCCTCTAGCCCAGGGCCAATCATCAACAGCCAAACTCAAGCACGCTCTGAAAGTCAACGAGTCGGTCACTATTCAAGTTTAAATTTTGAAGCAATGGAAGTGAATCAGTTGAATGATAGCAACCCAATGGGATTACATGGAGTGAATCAGTTGCATGAAGGCCAACAATTCCCAAATAAAGAATCCGTACTACTTGCGGTAAAAAACTATAGCATCCGAAGGAAGCTGAGTACAAGGTATGTCAGTTAGATCATGTGAAATATCAGGGGCAATGCAAGCACTTTGGGAGAGGGTGTAATTGGAGCATTTGCGTTATATATCGACGGAAGAAAGGACTGTGGGAGATCAAGAAGTACAACGGGAACATACTTGTTTGTCCGAGGAATTTCACAAAGGCACTCAAGCTTGATATTCACGTCATCGCCTAGCATTCACTCTATAGTTGAAGCTGATCCAACTGTTCCGATCGGACATTGCAAGCCTCGGTTTATTCAAAGTATGAATTCCAGGTTTCGTCAGGAAAGCATGGCTTGCAAAACAAAAGGCCATTGCCCGGATTTATGGTGATTGGGAGGACTCATACATGAGCTTCCAAAATGGCTCCTGGCCTTGCAGTCATTTATGCCAGGTACAATCATTGAAATTTCCACTCTGCCTTATTATGTTGGTGATTTGGTTGACCGGCTGTGTCATGTTTCACCGTCTATTTTGGACATTCCCACCATGTATAGAGGGGTTTAAACATTGCAAGCCTTTCGTGACTATCGATGGAACGCATTTGTACGGCAAGTATGGTGGGAAACTACTAATGGCAATTGCAGGATGGGAACTCAAATATTTTCCCAATTGCATTTGCTGTGGTCGAAGGGAGACGGAGGCTTGGTCTTTTTTCCTAACAAATCTTCGACGCCACGTGACACCACGGAGGCATATTAATCATTTCTCGCAGGCATGCTGCCATCAAAGCGCTTAGATGCAGAAGGTAGTGGATGGCATCCTCCAAATGCTTATCATGCTTATTGCATTCGCCACATTGCATCCAACTTTGCTCGAGCATTCAAGAGTAAAGATGCGAAGCGAGCTCTGATTAACGCAGCATATTCAAAGACTCAAAGTGAGTTTTTCTATTATTTTGAGCTGGTGCGGGGTGAGGACCCAGATATGGGTGCATGGGTGACAGAATTCCTTTAGGGAAGTGGACGCAGCACCAAGATGAAGGGCGCAGATATGGTCATATGACCACTAATATGTCTGAGTGTATAAATGCTGTCTTGAAAGGTGTTCGTAATCTTCCAATAACTGCATTGGTGAAGGCCACTTACTATCGCCTTGCATTATTTGTGAAACGGGGAAGGCAGAGGCCCAACTCACGGAGGTCAGGAGTTCTCGAAGCCTTGATGCGAGCATTTCATAGGAATAGTCAAAATTTGGGGACCATGTTTGTTACTAATTTTTCACGATCTAATGAGTCATTTGTTGTAGAGGAGACACAACCTGCGGGGAATTGGAGCCAAAGAACTTAGAGTTAGACTTGGGGCTCGATATTGTGATTGCGGAATTTCAGGCATTACATTATCCTTGTCGTCATGTACTTGCTGCCTGTGCACATCCTGAAGCACGAGTTGAATGGGGTACTTATGTTGATAATGTCTACCGCATGAATACTGTTTTAGAAGTCTACAGAATGGAGTTTGCACCGGTTGCGAACGAAGCATATTGGCCACCATGGTATGGACCTCTAATACGACCAAATCCTAAGCTTAGACGAGCCAAAAATGGCCGACCAGTGTCAACTAGAATTTGAAATGAGATGGATGAAGTTGGAATCGGACATGGTAAGAGATGTGGACTATGGGCAGGAGGGTCACACTAGGCGACGATGCCCCACCTTAGTAGCTACCTCCTCGAATTGGCAGGCGCAGGTAATTAGAAGTTGTGAAAGTGAATGGTGTGCTTTTTATTTTGAAGTTGTAAAAGTTCATGTATCAGGATATTTGGTGTATTATGTAATATTTATTTTGATGTATTGCTTAGTTTTTTATATCAGGATGTTTGATGGGTTAAAATGTTATGTTTTGTAGAATTGTTGTAATTGATTATCATGCTATTCATATGCCCATACAAAACAAGATTTGATCACTTTGAGGCAAATAGCTAAAACACAGTTTGTTCATGTGCCCGGAAATATGCAAATAAACCTTTTAAGGCATGGAAAACATATTGCAAAGATCAATTTAACTATTACTCTAATTCATCGATCATTATCCGATACATATAGCAAAATACATCAACAGGTACTATATGAGTACCAAATAAAACTGATTACATCAGAATATCCATGATCCATTGCCCTGCAAAAGATATTGTCAAAATACACAAGTTAGACTTAACATTATCAAATATGCATAAAGCATGGAAAATTTATAAATACATGTAAACAGAAACCTGGTTGTCAAACTAATGATCTCCCTGGTTGCGCAGACTCCCATCAAATGGCCACGGTATGGCGGCGGGTGGGCCGAATCTGCCGCGGCCCAAGGTCCTCACCCCCATGCTCATTTCCCCCATGCCCATCTCCCCTATCAGCCTCGCCTCCAAATGCTAATCAGGAGTCCCACCCAAGAGATCAAAGGATGGCGGGTCATAGCCTGTGGTCATGGGACTCATAGTAGTCATGGACTAATGCTGTAACCCAGGCAAGTCACCTGTATATCCATCCAGAGGTGGAATATGGACCTGGTAATGGGGTCTGGTCAGAAAGCTCTACATGAGGCAAAGTCCATCTGATCGAGGCGGGCTCAAACCTGAACTCGGACTGGGCAAGTATTCATGAGAGCTAGAACGGGCAACATAATCATGCCCAAATACACCCACTCCTGAAAGCTAGAACTGGCAACGTGCTCGAGTATGAGCACCCATGCTATGCCCACTAGAACTGGCCAGGTGACCTCTAAACCAGACATCTCTGAACCTCTGCAAGTCATCAGCATCATCTACCTCATCATCCTCATCATGGCTATCCTCCTGAGCATGCATACGCCTCCTGCGAGTCCCTGATTGCATTCGGCGACCTCGCGACGTCGAACCTGGAGCATGAGGAGGCATAGCTGCAACGGGCACCGGTGCGGCACAGCGGCGGTGCATCGCTGGAGCTGCACATGTCGGGGTCGCGAAACACTTGCTCACCTAATAAAACCCTCCGTGCAACACGACTATACCAATCAAAATACTCCGCGAAGGCTGGACTGAACTAGGAGCACGATGATATGGGACTACCCGTTGTCTTCGTTGATCCCATAACTGATGCCACGTCCTGTGATAATCTGGCCACCAAGTACACTCCATGCCCCGTGCATCCCTCGCATGCAGGGCATCAATGTTAACGGATCGAATGGAATGGGTTGCTCAGCCCCAAATTGTCTAAGCACGCGATCAACGTGATGCCACTCAACACATGGGAAGCGGATTAATGACGTAAGTGATGCCCAAATTTCAAACTCAGAATGAACCCATGCTGGTGTGATTTGTGGATCTGGGGATATCATAATGTCCAACAAACTGTTCAAAAAAATTTATTAGCCTTCCCCACACACACATATTAAATCTGGTAAATAATATTCAACAACTTACATCCGTATAATGAAGCTGATCAATTCGTGCCCTAAGACTTGGCATGCGTCTCTCATGCGCATCGCGGCGCAATAAATCCAATCCACCTGAAAAATATACATTAGTTGATAATTTGTGGTGTAATGATAAACATTATTTACATCAAATTACTCATGTTGTTGTAGTAATATACCTCCTAGCCAGTGGAAACCTAAAGCTTAGGCGATCAACCATGGGACTGAGCGATGGCACTCTGTACCATATCCATGATTGTAGCAAGACAAGACACAGGCAAGATCACCTCCTGAGATGTTAACCGCACGACACAAATCACGGTACAATGTAGATAACACGCAGATCCCCAACTAAGCCTCCCACATTCTTCAAAATCACGTAGTAATGGTAACCATCTCAAGTGAACTCTAGCTGACTTGTACAAACAACATCCCACCAATCAGCATCATGTAAACTCGGGTTGCTTGCATGATCTGAATTTGAGTAGCATTTTCTTCTAGAGGTGCAAAGATGTTCTTCAGCCACGCCAATGTCACTGTCCTGCCATTTCTTTTGCGCTCATTCTCAGGTGGTACACGCAAGCAATTCGTGGCACATCTCCCAAATATTTTGCCCGAGAATCTTCCATGCTCCTGTGCGGCCAAGCAGGAGCCCCATCCACTCGTAGCCCCAACTAATGCAACATCTTGAAGTGTTATAGTGCACTCTCCATAGGGCAAATGGAAGGTGTGAGTCTCGGACGCCATCGCTCAACAAATACGGCGGCGAGTATTGTCATACTCAAAGAATTTTATTTGTGCAGCATGCCAAAACCGGCCTGCTCTAAGTATGGCCTCATGCGAGATCTACCCTTTTCATGTGGTCTCGTCTACCACGCAACACAGCTGAAGCATAGAATAAAAAAAATAGTCATATTAAATGTACTAAACATATTTATAGTGTAATCAAACTGTAATATTTACCAAACATATCTAAGGTGCACTGACTAATCTAATTATAAATAAAAATTTACTAATCTAAAAAAATTGTTTTCAATAAATACGTTTTAGTTTTGAGTATCTTTGCCTAACTACAATATTTCACTAAATAATTAAAATATGTTATTTACTAAACATATTAATCAATCTAGTTAAGATGCACTAATCTCCCTAAAACAATTAACTAAGCCAACAAAAAAATATATTCTAATCTAACAAAATTTACTTCCAATAAGTAGGTTTTACTCGTTAACATATTTAGTTGGGTAAAATATTCCACTAAAATAATTAAAATATATTATTTCCTAAACATGTTCATAAATCTAATTAAAACATATAATTTTATAGTATAATTATATGTGTAAAATTCACTGCATACAACATTTATTGCAATGTATAATCTAACTAAAAATGCATTAATATTTGTATTACATATTTTCAAATAACTCAATGGTCAATATAATTGTTATCTTTTTATTTAAAAAAAAAACCACATGAAAACATTTGCTTAAAAAGGAACTAATCATATTTATTTTTAAAGCTAAATATAAGAAGGCTACACAATGACTATATTAATTTTTTTAAAATTATATTATTTGTAAACCTTAAATTTAATATCTTGCCCTCCCCTTTTATGAACTAATTATATTTCTTCCTAACCATATTTCTTCCTAACCTTATTCATAAATCTAATTAAAATATATTACTCACTATAGTGTGATCTAACTACAATAAGCTAAACTAATCTCCGTATAACAACAAACTAATCTAATTGAGCATAACATAAAACGTGTTTATAGAGTAAAATATACATATCTACTAAATTAAATACCTATTACATGTAATTAAAAGTTTGACAAAGTAAAATATACATATATACTAAAATAATAAAAATTTACCTGTATATGCAGATTCCTGCAATGTGCCCAAAATTATCATAACGGTTAAATCATTTGCGTCATCTCTTTAATCTTTAATTTTTATCTCACTTCCTAAACACACAATTTTTTTCGCTCTTCTCCATTGTTACTATGCAACTTCAGAACAAAATCGGTTAACACTCCATCGCCAACCGCTTGCAGCATGCGCATATATACACAGATAGCATTGGGAAATCGGAAGCTGGAGTTGTTTGGTTGGTGCATCCAACGGACGATTAGCGCGGTCGGCGGCATGCGCGACACGTGGCGAAATCGGTGAAGTCGCCGTTCGCCACGTGTCGCGCATGCTGCGCAACGCAAAATCGTCCCTCCAAGCGTTGGATGCACAACCCAGCCGTCCGATTCCAAACCCTGAAATCACTTGGCTCTTAGATTTCTTTGAGAGAAAAACACTGAAATCGGTTGATTGTCCACCGCTTCCTTTGGATTTTGGTCCTATGAAATCAACTCAGAGTTAACCGATTTCTAATGTAAAATAAAAAGTGTATATGCGTAAATAAAGTTTAAATTGTGATAGTTTCGTATATAATGATTTTTTTAAATTTATTTATGTACAAAAGCCCCATTTTTGTGCAAATGGTTCAAGCTTAATAGCGCCACTTTTTTCAGTGTTAATATAAATGTAAAAAAAAAAGTCTTTTCCCTTGTGTTTTGGTAAAGAAAAAAGAGAGGAAAAATATCCACGACCTAAGAAAAATAAAATCAAAGGATTTATTTTCTATTTTTCTTGCACCAACAAAAAAGATTTGTCTTCTAAAATCTTTTTTCAAAAACCGAAAGGATTTCTGGGTTCTAACCCGAATAGGAAGACCGGCCCGTTTCAGAGGGTAGAAGGGCAGAGAGAGTAGGCTCTGTACAGTAGGGTTTAAGCAGGGATCACCAACGACAAAACAAAAGGAACACACCACACTCATCAGTGTTGCAAACTCTGCTACGTTTGCACACACAACCCGACTTGAATGAACAGACAATGGAGGTGCTGAATGAGGTAGTGAGTGCGCGCTGAAGATTGATCCATCTGTAATGAGTAAGAAATTGGATCAAGAAGAATTATGAAATCAGAGGGAGAATAGAGAAAAAGAGAGAATACTCCTAATTGGACTAGTTAGGCTCATCTCATACTTGTTACACCATCCTTCAGAGGGAAGAGAGAGAGAGAGAAAAATCTCATTAACAAGGTTTCTTTCTTCACTTTGCGGATGCTGCTGATTCTTTTCTTTTCATCAGTCTATTGATTGATTCCGTTTGATAACCAACCAACCATGTTCAATCATTTTGCTGTTTCAGATGGATGACTTGTCCAAGACCCAGATGCTTGCTGTTCATGGGGTCGCTGCTGCTACCTCAGTGGCTTTAGCCACCGCTCTCACCTATCCTCTTGATACCATCAAGGTCCTCTCTCAGGTAAGCTTCTCACTTTTTTCCCAACCCCTCTCCATCTCTTTTGTTTTTCATTTCTGAATTGCTTCAATTTGTTTGTTCATTGAAGATTGGTTCCAGTTCTGGTAAACAATTGACTGCTGCCGAGGTATTGCTCAGAATACTCTCTTTGTCCGGTAATGCAGGTATATATATGCTCATTTCCATTTTATTGCTCCCATTGGGCTATTCTATTCTATTCTATAGTGAGTGAGTGAATGATAAGTTGCCTTTGCCTAGGAGAAGTAGTGAATATCTTGTTCAATGGGGGCATTTCAGGTCTGTTCCATGGCTATGGCTGGTTAGCACATGGAAGGATTTTTGGTCTTGGAGCACGATTTGGGGTTTATGAAATCCTTACAGCCTTTTATAAAGGTAATTCCTTTGTTTTCTGTGTTAATATTATTTTTTGTTTCATGTTTTTATCAAGTTTATGCTAGGGCGCTATGGCATTGTCTAATCCATGTAGTAGGTGACCCCACCTAGTGAAACAATGCTTGGTTGTTGTTATTGTTTTCAATTTTTTCAGAAATGTCCATGTAACAAATTAGCACTACTTTGTTTTAGTGAATACGGCATGTCTCTCTTCATATAAATCATTTAAGATTGAAGTTTTGGTATGTTTATAGATCATGTAGCATGATGTGATTTTGAGATACCCTCTGATTATTCGTCGACCTCAAGGACATTGGCTTGGGTTTTCTATTTTAACGATACCTTTTGGAGTTTGTTATTCATGAACTATGATCTTATGGTGGCTTCTGTTTTTTTTTGTTTTGGTGCATGATTTTGATGCTCGCAAGTAAATGTTGGCAGATGGTCGAGAAGATAATTATGTCCTTGCTTCTGAAGCTCTTTTGGCTGGCATGGTAGCTGGTGCCACAGAGACTTTGATAAGTTCTCCATTTGAACTCATCAAGCTTCGTGTGCAGGTTACCTCTGCTTCTTATGTTCCAAGCTCCACCTTTGGTTTGGAAAAGGAGTCCGCCCTTAATTTCAAGATTACTGAAGGGCTGTTATCCAGACAAGAGGTCCTTGAACCAATGTGTTGGTCTTGTCTCCACCCTAACACCCAAAAATGCTAATTTGACGAGTGCATTGCTGGAGTATCCATGGGCAATGACAGGATCTGGGAGGCCACCATCGGTTTGCAACGTGAGAAGGCCATCAGACATTATATCATTGGAAGGATGGAGCACTTTATGGAGAGGCCTTCGTTCTGGAATTGTTCGAGATTCTGTGTTTGGTGGTGTATTTTTCTCAAGCTGGCAATTTTTGCACCAAGCAATGCTTGATTGGAAGGCTGTAGGGATGAATCCTCCGCCAAGGTATCTTACTCATTAATGGAATGAAATATTTTTGGTATAACTTTTTCTGCCATTGTGAACGTTATTTTGGTATTACAAAAGATATCAGCTTTGGAAAAAAAAAAAAAGTTTTGATTTTGGAGTTGCTAAACTGCAACTGATGATGTTTAACATATTGTTTAAATTTCCTACATTTTTTATTTACTTCTACGTAGGTTGAGTCACAAAATCAAAATGACCTTTAGGTCCAATGGATCATTTTCATTTTGAGTCCCTTTTCAGTAAAATTGGTTTCTTCAAACTTTGAAGTGCACACCTTGCCAAAAGTACCTATTTACATTACATGTGCTCAGTTGTTTGTTTGATTGGGTTTCTCATGTCATCATTGCTTTGATTTGTTCTCTTTGATAAGGTCTGGTTCACTGTTGGATAAATGGATGCACTGTATTATATATTTAATCATCTAATAGTGCTTTTAGATTAATCAATTTAATTACAAGTTAGTATAGTTGTCCTTTTTGCTCAAGTGTGCTTGTCTTGACTCAGGTCTGATGAAGAAATTGGTCCATTCTCTCCTTTAGCTGTTAGTGTTGCTGCTGGATTCTCAGCTT
Organism: Dalbergia oliveri; assembly: GCA_030441495.1. NCBI lineage: Eukaryota > Viridiplantae > Streptophyta > Magnoliopsida > Fabales > Fabaceae > Dalbergia > Dalbergia oliveri. Next base: position 40,716,340 of record JAMLFY010000002.1, on the reverse strand, counting down.
CAATTGCTGCTGCTGCTTCTCATGGTTTTGATACTGCAAGAAGTAGATCACAGTGTACTGTGCTGCCAAAGGTATGAACATTGTTACTTGTTACTAAATTTTTTTGAAAACCTTGTGAATTGTGGTCTTCTTGTTTTGATTACTCTTTAGTGACAGAAGAATTTTTAATTGAAAGACATGAGTAGAAAGGATAAGGAGGATAACATAGTTTCATTAAGCAAAACAATGGACCAAAACAGGATTAATGCAGATTCTTGAAGAAAACCATATGCTGAAGATGCCATAAAACTATTCTGTTCTCTAGTGGGCCTAGGGTCAGAACTCATCTCTTTAAAGTTGAGAATTCCGCACATTATTCACCCTCAAATAATTTCTTTTTCCTGCTTCACCAAAAGGATGAAGTCATTTTCCATTTTGGAGGTGTTCCTCTATAGTTTCAACAAGCAATTTTATGATAGACTTTCTGTTCTGGTAACCATAAGTTTTATGTTTCCATACTTGCTAAAACCGTAGACAGTGGGACAAAATGCTTGAATAATGTCCAAGTTCTCCAACTAGCTAAATTAAGCATGGCTGCATGGTCTTCATATTCCCATAAGTGACCCGTAATTTTTTTCATTCATACTTGCAAGGGCAAACTTGTCAATTCTGCTGATTATTTTTCTTAAAGTTTACACACTTGCTTCTTCACATTGTCATGCCTAATATTGAATTATGAATAATATCTCACTTAAGTAAAATGGTAACTTTTATTTCACGTGTTTCTAAATTCCAACCAATCTGATAATAATTCACACATTGTCTTGTTCCAGTACATTACAATGGAAAGAAAGCTCCTTAAATGGAAACAACCAGGAAACCGGTTTGAAAGAATTACTGGGATCCATCCTTCTGACAGGAATCTCTTGTTCCGTGGTCTTCGGTGGCGGATGGCTCGTTCTGGGTTTGCATCATTCATGATTGTAGGAAGTTATTTCTTTGTTGTTGATCATTTTACTTCTAATTTGACTTAATTTCCTTTTTAATATTTAGTAATTTTTTTCCTTCCTGAGAGGAGTGCTGCTGTTTACTAGCTAACTTATAAAGGAATATAGGAAGGAGATAGTTCTTGATTATTACCATACTTGAACACGATACTGTAGTGAATCACTACCTTGTCTGTAATCCAGAGAGAGAGAAAAAGAGAAGACTGCATTTTGTTTAATACATATAAAAGGTTCTTCTGAGTTTTGGGATTTGCAATTGGGATATGGTTTTCTTACAAGATTTTGTACTCTTCAATAAGTGATAACTAAATAAGATTTAAATGGATACTTTCCCATGTTATGTACTATTGTACCCAGTGAATAGATTTTACGAATCATATGGTCATTGCTTTCATTATATTGTAAATACACGCATCATTTTCTCCCCTCCGAGTTGTTATTTAATAAAGCTAATCTGTATACAGTATGTTGGTAGTCTGGCATTCTCAAAAGACAGACAAGTTTATTTATGAACTTTGAACCCTTGTAACGCTTCTATGGCCCTTAACTGGGTTGTTGTTCTCTTGAACAGTCATGGCACAGACCACATACAGCTTGTTCACTTGTTATTTCCTCTATACGGTTGGACCTTGTCCCCTGTAGAGTGTGTTTGGAAGGTAGGGAAGGAAAGTGAAGGTATCAAGGGGGGTATAAGAGGGAAGGAAGTATAAGGGAAGAAGGGGGAATAGAGAGTATAACCTTTCATTTGTTTGAGAGCTTAAAAGTTGAAATAGATAAGAGGAAGAAAAATGAGGCTTTATGATGTATAATTACAAATTTATCTTTTACTAAAATAATTAAACGTAATTTACAAGGCTCTGTATAAATGTTATTTTAATGTCTTAATAAGGATAAATAAGTATTTTACCATTGTTCAGTTGGTTTAAGTGGTCTGATGTGATACTTGTTTCCTTTGAATAAGGTCTTTAGGTATTGTAGATAGAAAAAATTAGTGCTAGAAGCCTAGAAGAGTTCTACCCTGGGTTGACTCGCTCGAGCGAAATTAATTGAATTGCTAATGATTCAGACAAAAGATATATACAATAAATCAGCACTTTTATATTTCGATCCCACTAGAACTTGTATGTGGGGAGAACTTTAAAATAAAACTATATAGGAGGGTTGTTGAGAGATTTTGAAAAATTTTTCATTTCCTTCCCATTATGTTTTGACAAAACTCTGGAACAAAGGAAAGATGAATACATATTGTGTTTGATATCAAAAAATAATTTTTAGTTTTCATTTTTTGTATTTTTTATTTTTGAATTTTGTAAAAAAATACTAAAAACTATGAAAATTATAAAAAAATAGTTTTCAGTTTTCATTTTTAAGTTTTAGTATTTGCTTTGCAAAATTATGAAAATAGGAAAACTAAAAATTGTTTTGTAAAACCTAATGCACTTTCTATTTCTTTATCTTTCTCTTCCTATCTTAAATCTAACTCAGTAGCCAAGTATGGGTGACAAACTCTTCCTTTGGCCTAGTCAAATCTCATTCAGCATTTTTACCAACACCTTTCCCCTTTTGATGAATCCTTTTATGGGGGTTTGACTTATTTTGAACTTTTATGTTGACCTTTGTTGGTTGCATGGATGGAGAGTATAAATTAACTTCACTCAAAAGCTACATACGTATTGGCCTCATAATCATTGTCCCTAGTTGCACTTTTTGTCAAAAAAAACCATCATCATACCTAAGAAACAAGCAAGCCGAAGGCCAAGGATGGTTGGGATGGATAGGTACATGTCAAACACCTACCCTCCCCTTCATGTCTTTACATACACATAAATTTTCTCACAAACAACCAAAGTTTTATGAATAAGCTGAAAACTTAGGCCCATTGGGAGGAGGGTTTTCATGACTTTGACAATCATTATGACTTCCAATTTGCTTTGGCGTTTTCAACTTTCCAAGTTCAAACGGGGGCATACAGCTTCTGTGGGATTGAAATCCATAAAGTATATTATATATAATTTTGAGTTTTAAGTAATGACTTTTGGTTTGTTTGAAGTTGCCACCGAAAATCACACCTCCTTATCTCTCTCTCTCTCTCTCTCTCTCTCTCTCTCTCTCTCTCTTTCTGTCAGTGTCAAGTCACATGTGGTATGTTAATAAGCAGGCACGAGTGAGATGATTAGGGGGCTCAGTGGTTACGAGCTTATTAAGCAATGAAATAGTATTATTATATGCAGCAGTGGAGGGGGGCAGGTTGGAGTTAAGCAATGGACTAATGAACACGAAGATGGGAGGGTAGCATGCTTTAAGATTAGATAGGACAAAATCCATATTTTTTCTGTTGAGTACGAAGTTGCAGGTGTTGTTGGATTCTATCCCAAGGTTTCAAACCACATTGTCAGAAGAGCCATGTGACTTTCTAACTAATTAAAAAGGAAAAGGAAGAGACCATTTTGATTGAAATCTCGGTTTACTATGACTTGGAAGACAAGGTTTTACTTCAATTGCAGCTTTTTAGTTGTGAGTCGTGATTGTCATTATCTTAATTGTGAAAATGAAGATTGTATGGCACAGCCAAATTTTCTGGGAGACGAGTTTTAGTGGATGGCATGCCAATGCTGTGCCAGGTTTCGGAACATCATTGCGTTGATATTCATACTTTCAGGGCCTTTTTTTTCGTAGATTATTGGATATTTTGGGTAGGAGAGATGGGAGGTGAGTACTTCATATGGGAGAAAATGAAAATTGTGATGAGAGGTATTGATTTCCACTCGCTTGTGGATAAAACATAAGTAGTTGAATGAAACTTAGTTTCATCCTTGCCTTTGTATTGGTAGCAGTGTGATGGTAATTATCATGTCAATTTAGTTATCGATGGTATAAAGCAAAATGCAAAGGCAGTGTTATAAGAGGATATATCTATTTTGTTCGGAATCTTGAAATTCATTTTCAGCTTTTGTTCTTATCAAATCAAATTATTAAATATGAAATGATAAGATTTGTGGAGGAGGGATTGGGAATGTGATTCCTGTTTTTTCTCTTAGCTAAGCATTTGTGATTTGTGTTGAGTTTTTCTTCTTTCATTTATAGCACTGATAATTGATTTTTTATCACACTTTATTTTTGCAATTGAATAATGATCTTGGGGCAATTTCGTGTGTAAATATTGGCTTTTGGTCTAAATTGGATTTTGGGCTTGTAAATGGAATTAATTATAACTTTTGTTTCAGGTTCCCAATTAAAGGCCAAATTCAACAAGAAGGCAGTCATGAAATGCTGGAGCAAAGCTTAGTTAATTAAGTGTCCAAATTGCAAGGAACCAAAGCATTAGTTTTCGGTTTTTGTTTGGTCCGGTTCTTGTCCTTTGAACCGGTTTATTTTATTTTGGTTTTTAAGAGTTAGAAAATAGTGTTCTTTTTTTGGCTTATGCTTCTTTTCCAACAGATTGTAATTTTTTCGTTTTTGTTCATTTTGTTCAACTTCTCCTCTTCTCTTCTATTCTCGTTTTTTTTGTTCTGCCATGGTTGGCTAAGGCACTAATCGATAACCCACGGATTGAGTTTCCATCGTTAATCCAGAGGACATTTTTGCCTCACTCCGAGTTCGTCTTTTCCTTTCCCTTCTATTTCGTTCTTGGATAACGCAAGGGAAGGGGTGTTGAATGTTAGATTTAACATTTAGGTTGATTAATCGAAAGGGCTTAAAATCAAAATGGGTTTAAGTGGGCACTGTACGTTGAATGAGTGAACACGCAGAGTTTCTGATAAAATGCTAGGTGATCACCTAGTAGCTTCGTTTTCTAAATGAATGCAGGGATTCCGATTTGTTTAGGATCAACCACGAATTCAGTGAGTAATTGTCCAATGATGGATTTCAGGACTAGAGTCTGGGTTGGTTGTTAATTTCGTTTTATTGTTATCTATTGCTGTCAAGATCGAACACACCCCCCTTTTGTTTTCCGTCTCTGTTGCTAAGTCTGTGTTGTCCTGTTTCCAATTGAGCGAATTGGTTCATTGCGAATTCCGTGGGAAACGTTCAGGTTGCTTTATATTGCAAGTTTATAGCCTGATTAATTTGAGTGAGCTCGCAGTCACGTCAAGCACCCCCTTTTTATCAGTCAATGTCATTTATTAATATCACATGTTTCACTAACAAAACATGCAATTACTAGAAATGATTAAGAACTACATTTTCTAAAATGCATTGCCTATTATTTCTCTATTAATCTTTTCTGAACATAAAGGAATGGAGTCTCGACCAAGAAAAAAATGGAAAAAGGAATGGAATTATGTCGTCAAAAACAGGGCAAATCTTTTGGGCTATATACTTATGTATCCCCGTTTTATTTATGAAAAGGATTTTGTATTCATTCACCAATTAAGGCGAGTAATTATTCAAGCTACCAGTATATGTTAGTGGTGTGAGATTCGAATAATCTGCTAGAGATTATGAATTCAAACTTCCTTACTTATATATATATATATATATATATATATATATATATATATATATATATATATATATATATATATATATATATGTATTATGTATGTATGACAGAGCATTATTATTATTTTGATAAGAAAGCATTATAAATATTACAGTATGCGAATTATTAACTTGAGGTTTGTTTATTAACTTCTTTTTCTCAGTTTGAAATGTATTAATTTTTGAAGTAGTATAATAATAATCGAGCAATTGTTTAATTTTAATCAAGAAACTAAGTTCAAATTTTGTAGTGCTTAATTAGTTTGTTAAATCAGCATAAGAGTTTTGTATTATTATTTAATAATGTGCTGTCATATTATCGTATCAATATCAATATGGTGCTATGAATACTTTAACTAATGCTTTTATAAATTAGTAGATGTGTAACCTCGTTTTGTTGCTCAAATATTTTACCATCATTAGTGTAGTGTCACGAAACTATTTGTACAGGGTTAAAGCATGGATTGTGCACAAGCTTATCTTTACGTTATATTGAAATTTAATTATATTTTTGTTTAGAAGTAGAGATAACAAGGATCAAACTCTAGACCACTTAGTCATAGAGATTATAATACCATGTCATAAAATCATCTGTCAAAAGCTTAAACTATTAGATTATATCATATTAATGATTTTATATCTAATAATTAGCAATGGCCAAGTCATGTCAAATACTCCTATTATGTAAGCTTCAGCGGCTTATCACTAACTAGCCTATCTTGCATTTGACAGATACTAATGACAAAGATAACCAACTTCTACTTTTGTTGGACTCTACTTGGCTGTGATCAACTCTTAAACCATTGTACACCTAGTTTTGTCATAAACGACAAGCTCTTGGTGCGTATCTTGTCTGTTCTAGTGGACATACATGAGAAGAAAGAACCTCATGAGTAAATGGACAGGTCTGTCACTCTATTGTGATGATAATATATGCATATAATATAATGCTAGTGTTGGTGCTTCAAAGCATGCGAATGCTTGCATCACACATGACTTGATGCTTCCCTAAGCAGGAACCCATATGCAAGAAAAACAGAACAAAACAAAAAAAAAAGAAAATAAATTGTCCCTTTGCATTGTGAAACAAGACAACTAGCTACCAAATATCATCAATGTAGGCTAAAGCTATATAGCCTAATACGACTATTGCGCAATGCTCAGTTGCAAGCTTCCCTTACAGTGCTCAATGGGCTCCACATGCAATCTCTTCTTCCCCTCAAGTTCTATGAATATAAACCTTATTATTCTCTCAACCATCCTTGCACGTGATAGTTAAAATGGGCTTTCATCATCCTAGATATCCTAGTAAAAAACAATTCTACTCCAAAAGAAATTTCCATTCCTTTTTGTAGTACTCAAGACTTAATGCAACAGTAGTGTGAAGTGCAGACTAAATGATGATATTGATACACTCAAGTTAAAAGAAATGAGTTGGCCCTTTTGCATATATTATCTGGATTTACAGGATTAATTACTCATATTAATTGTTGACAATAGTAGATACTATTACTAGGTATGTAATTAGCCACGTGTCAACATAAAGAAAAAGGAGCACAAAATTTCCAATTGCCCTGTGGCAGTGAATGGGGTCTTTGAAAGCATAACGTCATACTGCATATTGCTTGGCCATGAATTTCATCTAGTGCCCCACTTGAAGGGATGCTATAAAGAGAAATCTAGCTATAGCAACTTCACTGATAACAATGGCAGCTACAAATGCTATGGGCATAACTACAATAGTAAAGATAGCAATAATTAGCTTAATTAATTATCCCATTTGGATAATAATGCAGCTAACAAGATCATTTAGCACCATCTAATTTGGCAAGCTTATTTCATCAAGATCATCCAATGACAAGAAAACTTCATCCAAACAAGAGAGCTCCGTTCCATCACCATCATCATTTTCGTCACTCTCATAAACTCGACAAATCACCCACTTACTGTGATCCTGAATTAGACAAAAAGGGAAAAAGATCAATAATCATATGTAGTGGTATTATACAATATTTTTTCATTTTAACAAAGTTTATTTGTGGGGTGAAAATTTTCATGTACTATCTTATGTACTAAGTAGGTACTAACTGTTTTTGGCTGCGCTTTTCTTTTGGATGATCTGCTAGAGGAAGCAGAATCTGATAGACGATACTCTTGCATTATCCAATTGGTTTTGTTACCATCAGGGGCTTCTCCCACATAGAACACATAGAATTTCTTCATACCAACTCTCTTGCTGCTTGAGCTTGAAACCACTGGCTCTTCCATTCCCATTGGATTCCAATAACCATTGGCAGTGACCCTATTTTGTGTCCTTCTGCTATAGTAGTACCATTGGTTTCCCTCTGCCAAAGCTCTACCTGCAGATAGATAAATAGAAATACATGCACAAGCACCTTAGATTTAATTTTCTAGCTATGTGTCATGCAGTGTAGCAGTTTCAAAATGGCATGAAATTTTATAGCTGAATTGAGACAGAATGATACCATCAAGTTCCCACGGATCAAAAGGGTAGAGGTCAAGATCAGGGATGACATCTGGGTGGCAAGGGAGAAGGGCTGCCTTTCTTTGAAGGAAATGAACTACAAGCTCTTCATCAGTTGGATAGAACCGGAACCCGGGCGGAAGGTTGACATTGTTATCTCCCATCAAAGAAAGAAAAGCTACAAACAGTGCCAATATAGAAAGAAAGTAGCAGTAGTGAGAGAGCAATGGAGAATGAAGGTGGTGATGGTCTAAAGTGTGTGGTATTTGTAGTGCAGTGAAGGGAGGGAGAGAAAGAAAGAAATACTAGATAGACACAAAAGAAAGAGTTTGACGTGAAACTGAAGTTGGAGTTTATCACGTACAAATACAAGACTGATACAATTCAAATATTTTCATCAAATATTTGATAAAGATTTTAGGCACTTTCTGCACTCAACACCTTGGCTAGCAAGGCGGCGGATAACGGAATTTGAAGCATGGATTGGCCCAAAAAAAGGGGTTCCCAATAGTGTGTTTGTGTAGCAGCAGATTCTTTTATAGTTTTATCGATTTATTTATTAGTATTACTATTGATACAGGAACTTTTAGAGGAGATATACATGAGAGGTTTCTTTTATTGATAGTGTGGGTCATCATCACACTTCATGCTGATATCACCCACCTCTTGTGTCCACGTGGCATGAGTGTGGTTTTGGTGTTGGACCAAATGAATTGGGGTGACCAGACCAGCCTCATGGAGTGTACCTACCTACATATGCTTCATAATGGTTAGCAATTATCATAGGTTTTTTCAGATTAAAATACAAGACTTTTTGTTTGCTCTCTAACCATATGCTTTTGCCTTGCTTTGTAATCAATGGATTAGTCGGAGAAGCACAACGGAAACTGCACATACATTCCACATGAAACAAAGCAATCAACCATTTCTTCGGAAAGGGGAGTTTAACTGATTTTCTTGGGTTCTTGGTGGGGCCAAAGAAGCCCTCACATTACTTATATAATTATTCAATTATTAAATCTTGCAGAAGAAAGAAACAACAGCATATATAAAACTATACTAGGAATGAACTACTTTGCTTATAACTCTTCCAACCATAAATAACATTTTGCAGCTCAATTATTATTGATTTTCTTCTTATTTTAGAGGTCAGCAATTATATTTCTTCCACTATAGTAGACAACATTTTTCTGTATCTGATGACTAGTCTGAATTTCTATAGTACCATCTGTCCAATTATAATCATATGGAGAGTTACAAGTGTAAGAGAGTCACTGGTTACAGTACAAGGTTTTACAATGTCTTTCCTATATGTCATTATCTGCCTTCAAGTTGGTGCAAACTGCCAAGAGCTCCAACCAAACTCAGGCATCAACGACAGAAGCAATTATTGTTTCAAATTCTGTGTGCCATATCATGTTATAATTATTTTAAATTCCCAAGGCTTTGTACTGCCTACTGTGTTAAAAGATCACTTGCATCAATTTTATGATGAAACCCCCCTCCCCCTCCTTCTCTTTTTCCTTTCTTTCTAAACAAAAGAAAAGAAAAAGAGATTGTGTGTATTGGGAAGGAACAATTTACATTTGTGTGCATGTGGAAGTGCCATTATCCTGTATTTTTTTCTTTTCAGTCAGAATAGTTTTATTAATTAATAAATAAAAACTTAAACCTGAGTGCAAAACATTAGTTAAAAACCCGAGTATTGTCCTGTATCTTTTGTACCTTCAAACCTCTGCCCCATTTCTGGGCTCTAGCGGACCAAGAGTTAAGAAACAACCTTCTACATAGAAGGCACATTTCTTCCACTAGGCCCACTGCAACATTTCTAAACTATGAGCTTAGTTCTTCATATCCATTGCCTTTGCTACTTGCCCTTATCATCTGATTGGTTGTTAGTGTTTATTCCACAAGAAGATTTCTCATACATACCATTATCTTTTTAAAACTTTTCCTATCCGTGGGAACAGAGTAAAGTGTAATGGTAATGACAAATTTTGAAGCCACAAAATTTCATAGTTCTTTTTTCACGTGGAACGGATTTGTAAATCACGGCACGGATACAAAGCTGTGTGTGTGACACTTCGGTTCTAAAGTGGTGACTTGTGACTATAGCATTTACCTATAACCAAAGTTGTGAATCTCGTGACTATAACTTTAAGTGGAAATTAACGTAGATAGAATGCTTCTTCTATGGTGGGGTTATTATGAGAACAAAGACCTATGAAACATTGGATTTGAAACAAATCATGTACAACCCCTCAATTTCTGCTACCCTTTATCAAGAAAACCACATTAATTCCCCATAATGTACATTTTGGCATGTTTCCATTTAGTTGCCATACTCTGAAGTAATCATACCGTTTAAAATGATTGAGACATCCAGAAGAATCCCAATTATACTAATCTAATATCTTCTCTTTTCAATGTTAAGTGTTGCCAGTTATATGGTACAAGTTCAAATTCAATTAGTTAGAGAGTGGAAGTATACTAAAAGAGCATTATAATGCTCCCAAATGGAGTGTCTACGCAAGTTTGGCTGATTTTGTGGTAATTGAGTGGTGGGTCAGAGTTAGGAATGTTTTGCGCTCACACGTTCTTATTTCTCCTTTATCCCTTTGTTTTTGTTGGCCGACACAAAAGAAGGGTAGGGAGAAAAAAATAGACAAAATATAATTGATATGTAAAAGTAATTTACTATGACTAGTTGTTGTTACACTGAGTAATCAGTTGTGAAGTAATGCACTATCATTGGACAAGAAACCCTCACAAGAGTCATTTTCTCCGGGATTTTCTCCCCATTCTTTTTGGACAACATTTAGTTTAACATTTGAAAGTGGTAATTGGGAGCTGAAAAGTCTGAAAGTTGAAACTATCAATTCTTTTGGTATGAAACAGCCACCCACTTAATCACAACTTACATATATGGCTCTATATGTAAAAGATCACCGTATGTTCAATTCTTTTGGTATGAAACAACTATTTGCTCCAAACACTATACCTTATTTTGTGACTGATGGTAAGCATAGCTATGAAGAAACAGTAACTAAAATATTTGTTTTCAATTTTCTTTAGTTATCACTTATCAGTCACTTTAATTGTAAGTGTTTGCATATAATGGCTTTGGGGATCTGACTGAAAGGGAAAAAGGGTAGATGAATAATGCACTCAAGAGTTCTTTTAAATTCTAATCAACTATAGTATAATTTGTTTGTTGTTTTTCTTTAACTTGGATCAACAATGTTGGACTCTGACTGCTATATATATTTGTTGACAAAAGAAGCAACAGCGAGCATAATTTAAATTAGCAGTTAGCCCATCTTTATCATTTATCATCCTTGTCTTCAAGATAAGACTATTACTAGTACTATTGCTAGTACTATTAACAAAACATGCTGACAGACAAGAAGAAAATTACATTAGCATGTTCTTGGAAAAGATTTAGAGAAGCAGGTCTGTGCATGTCTTTTCACCACCTGAGGGGTTGGTGTCAGTTTGGTATTGGATTGAAAGCGAATGAATGAAATTGTTATACTTATTTAATTGACCCCCGTGATTGTGTATTCCTATTTTTTCATACTACCCTCACCTACATCTACCATATTGCTGAAAATAATTTGGGCAGTGTATTTTGACCCACTTGACCTACTTTGACTAAGAAAATATTTTAGCATCAATAATTACACACATAATATTACAACAGGAAGCCAATAAGCCTGTACCTCAAATTGGCACGTCTAAATATTTGAAATTTAGGTGCGATGTTAATGTTAAAGGTTAATACTTTATTAGGTCACCTTTCTCTCTTTTCCACTTTAATGTTTGTACCTCCAATATAACCCAAAAATGGATATATTATTGATTGATTGGCAGACGAAAGAAAAGAAAAATTGATTGTATTATCGTAGAGATTAATTTTAATACATTATTTATATTATTTAATTAATAATAATTTATAGAAGTAAAGAAAAATATCAAATAACTAAAAGGTTTGACAGAATTTTAGTCAGAAAATGATGTTACATAATCATTAGTCTTTACTTTTTAGATAAATAAATAGATTATATCACTTTATTTTAACAATTACAATATTTTTTTATAAAAAATTATGTAAATATTTTTTTAGATACGTGGCATTGCTCAAAATTAAATTTCATGTAAAATATCTTAAAAAAAGGTATCTACCAAAAAAAATCCCATGTAAAATTAAATCCTGCGGTGAATCTGTCTTTGCACACATGCCTATAAATTCTAGCCTATTTCATGTTTATCAAGATGGTCTTTTATCCGTGCCCATCCCTTCTTCATGTCAATGGTTGCTTATTCTTTAATTTGTGCCTTTCAAAGTTGAAACATGATGATCAGTTAGGAGTCCAATAATAGGAAATTAAAACCTGCTATCCACAAATTTTGACGGTGACAATGGAAGAAAAGAAATTGAAATGACATGAAAGGCATGCCATGCATTTACCTTGTGGGCATGTCCAAACTAGTGACGAAGAAAAACTCCTACCAATATTAATCCTTTTTGGCAACAACGGTGGCTGTGAATAAACAATTAATAATGATACAGTCCAAGATTCCAAACTCTAATAGTAATACGTGGGGATTAAGATTCATAATGGGGTCATGGTATTAAGAAAAGTGAGTAACTATGCGATTTAATTTCGTGGCACAAGTCCAAAGATAGTTGAATTACTATCAGATTTATGACTGCACCTTTAAGAAATATTCAAACTTGCAAGAAAGTTTGCACTATCCTTGTTGGGTGACAATTTTCATTTTTCATTGCTGATGTAGATTTTAGAAAAGAAATCTTGAAAAAGCTGTCTTTAGTTGACAATGGTTTTTATTTTTGGTCTTTTTTAGGAAAATAGAAAATATATGTTATGTATATATTTTAAAATATAAATAGGAACATTTACTGGTAAATTGGAATGACATTTGAGTCTTCCATTTTTCGTTGATAATAGTCTCAGAGCTATGTTTGATATGCTCTTATTACTACTGATTATTACTGCACTTTTTTCAGTCATATTCATATATGATTTAAAGTAAGATACTAATTACAAGTAGCTCTTCCTTCTGGGAAATTCTAAATTTATCGTATTTGGTTTAAACTTAAAACTTTAAATCTTAGCACCAAAAAAGAAAAGTTTGAATGTAAATGTTAAACGTGACAAGCTGTGTATCCATTTTAGCAAATATAGATGGCGTCTTTTTCTTTCAAACACAATTAAAGAGAAGCCAAGTTGATTCAGGCGATAATGATTATGCTTAGGCCTAGTTTTCGCGAGTTTTGTGGAATTAAGCTGGATTCCAGTTGTATCCATGAATGATTGATTGATTATACCTGAAATTACTGGGAACAAAACCATATTCAAACCTCAAAGGGTGACAAATTATACGAAGGTAACAAATTATAATTTATATTTTATAATATGCAGCTGACTTCACAGCAAATTATTATTTTCCGGCAGTGTTTTTTTTTCCCCTTTTTTCATCTATTTGTTAATATTACTATATAAGAATCAATAAAGTTATTAAATAAATTTATTAATAAGTAAAAATAACTAAATTTAAAATTATTTGATCAAAATACTAAAATGGTCAGACGAGATTATGAGAAAATGAAGGGTATCAGTATAATTGGCATTTAATTTGCATATGTCTTGAAAGAAGGTAAAAGTATCTTTTATAAATTTATAATGATAAAAGTATCTTTTATAGTTGAAAAAATTATAACCTACAGTTGCGTTGAAACAATTGTAACCAATGAATAACGTTCCGTGTGGGTTTTGGAATTAGAAAATTGAAAGAGCAGATTAAGTCGGTTTCTAAATTATAAATTAAGAACTCGTTTCGATGGCTCGGTAGTCCATTTGTTTTCAAAAAGCTAAACATTTTTGCCAGCTTTTCTCTTTCACATTGAAGCAGGTAAAAAGGGTGTCTAATATGAACTCAACAATTCTAATTATGGCATTCACTGTACGTTTTAAGACACAAGTTGTAAATTGGAGAGTAAAAAGAGAATTTCAATAGTTATCCCTTTGTAATCATGCAAATGTCAACTTGATAATACAATTTGGAGTAATAATTTGTCTTTAACAACTTGATTTGCTCATATAATTGCTCTCATTTGCTCATCTAATTTGAACAAAAAGAAGCTAGCTGCCTTATATGACTAAGGTTCAATTATGTTGGTAACCGAGAAACAGTTAATTAATGGAAAAGCAAATGGTGTGAATACTCCTACCAATCTCTCCAATTGTGAATGCTTTAATTTACACTCGCATATCCAGCACCGGTAATCATTAAATGTGTCAAGAACTTTCATGTTAACGCCTACAAAGTCTAATCCAATGGTTATCAATGGTAATAATTAAATGTGTTCGGAACTTTCACGTTATTGATCGTTGCAAAGTCTAACATAGTATAAGGTTGATATTGGTAACTTCGCATATACATTTTCATTTTTCACATTCTTCACATTTAATCAGCTATTCTGATTTTATTTTTTTAATATCTCTCTTGTTTTTCATTCTTCAACACCATCAATCCACGTGAGAGACATAAATCATGTAAGCAAGCATACGCTATTTTGCATGTGATAAATACAACATGCACATTATTTTAAGACGAAAAAAATAAGCGAATTTTCACTTTAAGAAAAAGCAAGTTCAATTATAATCAAATAGAAAAAAAAAAATCAGGAATATGAAGTAATTTAAATGTAAATGTGAGAATACGATTGTTGTTTGTATACATCATCTATATGGATAAAATTACTACTATAAATTTATATATATATTACCTTGTACTAGTAGGATCTTTCGTCAAAAGGACTTATAAATAGGGAGGCTCAAAGATTACAAAAGGTGAGTCCATCCCTCTTAGACCATAGGCCTGTGGTCCGAGAAAATTATTTACGTTCCTGCGGGAATGGAACTTTTTAGTGTAAGCTTTTCATATGACAGGAACATCTTAATTAAGAGCAAAAATGAAAAATCATAAATATGATCTCATTGGCGGGCTCTGTTAAGAAGTCTAATTAAATTAGGGTCTTTGTGTATATCTCCCTTCGCATAATTCTATTATTACAGAAGCGTTATTTGTACATTGTATTATGGAACACCATATATAATATTTACTCTTATATAAACATACATTACATTCATTTGATGTGTATCTTAGTTTATACTCATACTCTCATTAATATACGATGATCACTAAATGTCTATATTTCGTGGATTCAAAAGAACATTTCTCATCCTATTATGTGTAGAACACTAGAACTCATGAAAAACAACATCTATTCCCAAATAGTATTTTTGTTTTCCTAATAGGTGCTATTCCAATTATTCACTACCATAAAGTATTACTAGTCTTATAACTAACTAGTAAACTTTTTTGAGCAACCATCCAACTTCACAAATATGGCAATGCTTGCATTTTGTATCCTCAGATACTAATTTCGTACAAAATGGTTTCCTACCAGCAGGCTTGAACCTGGATGGATGGAGGCTCGTACGTGAGCCCATATGGCATACATACCCCGATAAATAATTCCTCAAAGATTCTTGGTCATGCATTCTATCCATCTCCTTTGCCATTCAAATCTAACAAAAACTAACCCATTGTTGCAAACTTTTAGCACTTGCTTTGTGTTTTCTTGCATTCCTCCTATGCTAATATCTACCAAAGAACCAAAAGGTTGCCTTCTAAACCAATATTTAGGCCTCCCAAATGAGATAAGCAATCAAGAATTATCTACCCCGTTCCCAGCCAGAGTTTGATGGAGGTACAAAACACTTAACGTGAGGACATTGATGATAATCATGTAGGAGTAGTGACCTCGAGCCTCATCTCTTAAACACTACTTGCCAAGAAATGGCCAGGAGAATCCCAGCAGGAACATTTCAATATTTCAATTAATCTTGAGAGTGGAGAATCCATTCAAGCACTGGTTGATTACAATGAAGAGAAGGGGTTTGTGAATGTTACAATCTGTCTTTTTGGCATGCCAGAGCAATATATATTATGCTTTGATATCTTTCTCCTTAAGACCTATCTTTGGTGTTGAATGACTACATGCATAAAGACTTTTCTGCTTCCAGTGGTTTGTTGATAGCTGAGAATAATGTACATGGTTGTGTGTTTTACAATTGGAGGGGAAACACAAGAACTGGATGAATCAATTCTTCCACTTATTCGGTCAAGTAGTACTAATGAGGGGGGTGCACAAAAAAGGTTTTGCATTAGGCAATAGGCACCACTTTAGCAAGTGCAACTCTTTATATCTTGGTAATCATAGCAGCTCTTCAAATTGAGAAATAAGGATGATATTTAGAAGATTGGGAACATGAATATGGGGCTCATGGATTTAAATACTGTGAGCTCCTATTCAGCAGTTACACGAAGTTTTGGGGAGAAAGTTTTATTGGGTATGGAGGATTTGGGAAAGTATACAAAGGAGTAATCCTTCGCACAGGACATGAAGTAGCTGTCAAGGGAGTTGTTCCTAACTCAAGCCAAGGAATGAGAGAATTTGTTGCAGGAATAACAAGCGTTGGATGACTAACGCATAGAAATCTGGTGCAGAAATTTGTATGCTGATCCAATATTATTTGCTTTTGTTAACTCGGACATGTCATTAAAACTACTCTTAAAAACTCTTAATAGCCGACTAACTTGCTAGAGTAAACAAGAATGTTCAAACAGTGTTTTAATTCCGCACAGGAACAAACTAAATGCTTACTTGAAGAAAAATGATTTTCAGTTCACAGCAGTAAAAAAGATCCTCATAATGACTATCTAATATCTATTCATCCTTCGTCTATGACAAACCACTACATGAGCATCAATAGGAAGAAATGAAAAATCACAAATCTCATAACTCTTAAAATCACATGCCTATTTCATTTGAAATAAAATCATATGCTGTAGTTCCTGCAGTGGATAGACATAATCACATTCACATTGCTTGATGTAGAATCAGCTGCTCATGTATCGTTCTGAATTTCTCTTTGAGCCTCTTGATCTGAAAAACAACCAAAAAGTTGGACATTATGAAGAAAAGCAGAAACTTTCTATCTCTAAAAATTGTACCATGTCATATGAGTTATGAAATACCCTTTTCAGCTCAATTTCCATATCTCTCTTCTGCTGCCCCAAAGAGTTCTGCAGATTGGTTATGTCAAAAATATTATCCAGGTCATCCTCAAAAGCAGATTCTAGGTCTTCCCGAAGAAGTGCGGGCAACTTATCAACAATGGGCATCAAAAGAAAACAGTTGTACTGCAAAAGATTAGGTCTAATCAGTACAGAAAAAATAGAACAAAAAATGGAGTGAGAATTCTAAATGATTGATATGGCTTTATTATAATATTCCCAAATTAATGGATTATCAATGTGTCGAAATATTGTCTTGTAGTATTGTGGTTATAATCGGCCTGAGAAACAAACATAATATTAGAAAGAATGAAAAGCATGTGGTTGTAATCAACCTGAACAGTAAACATAAAAATGGGCTGTTTTCCATGTGGTGTACATGACCAATTTTAGTACATACGCTGCTCAACCTTTGAAAAATATAAAATTCTAGTTTTAAATGAGAAAAAAACTAGGTTTTTAACAATATCTGATGGCTTTTCATATATTTATTTCCTTCCGTCTTGAAAATTATATATTGGAAGAATCAAATGAAAATAATAGAGAATCATTAAATATTTTTCACTTTCCCAGTAGCTGTGAAATTGACAATGGCTTTAATTTTGGACAGCTATACTTGTACGATATCAAAAGCAGAGGGGGCCTCTTTGCCAAAACCGTTTCAAAATAGTCACAGAAAATTTCACCAAATGTTGTAAGTTGAATATGCAGTTAAGTACTCAAGCAATCAACCTTCATTTCTGTGCTCTCTCTGGCATGCTCTCACCTCAGCCAGGAAAGGAGGAAATTCACAAACTAAACACAGAAAGATGCACCAATGAACAAGCAGGAAATGTTACAAACCTTTAATTCTGTGGAAACCAAGAAATATTCTCTAATGCCATGAAATATTTGTTGCACCAAGCCATAAACAATCCTTTCAGATGAAGGTGCAAGCCTCCGATTCCAGAGTGTGCTATCCAGAAGGTCAGCAAGCTTTGTTTCTGTTGTCTGAATGGATGCACCAGAATCAGTGCCAGAGGCCAAATGGCTGAGCTTTACATCTGATTGTGGCTTTGCGTCTTCTTTCTCTTGTTGACTCATTTGCAGTAGAATAGTTGCTGTAGGGTTATTACACACACTGGAATGTTCTGTTCCACCAAATGAATCTAAGAACTGACGTAACCCAGCCCGACTCTACAAAATTGACAGTGACATCACAAGGAGATATACAATGAGCCAGGTAAACTTAGCATAGCAAATAATATTTTATTCATTGGTTCTTAAAGTTTAAACAGATAATCATAAAAACCTAGCTTTGATTCAAGTAAAGAAGTGAGAACAATTAAAATGCAGCATGCTAAAACACAACTATCCATAAATGCCCCATAGATCAAGTATACCTTATTGTGGAGAGACCATGAGACATATCGCGTGGTGCTTACCAAGTCCTCCAAACATCTGCAGCAAAGCAGTGTGGCAAAGCGGCATTTAGAAAACAGTAAAAAAAACCATGAATACTAATATATTACAGGTGTCATGTATGAAAAACGAAAACAGATAACCTCCCTTACATGGAATTTTGACCAAATACCCCCTTGTTTTTCATTTCAGACACATAGAACCCTCCATTTGGCCTTACGTACAAGTGAAAACACATAAAAGGAGCAACTATAATTTCCAAAACTAAAGGGGAGTGCAGTGTAACTCATAATGTAATTTGCCATAACTAAAATGAAGCTCATGATGTTTCTTTATTTTTTTTATTTTTGGATAAAAATAACTCATGGTTTCATTAGATATATTGAAACAATTTTATAGTAATTGGGGACAAGTGGTGGTTAACTTTTCATGGCATGATTTTTCAGAAGATTCTGCAAAGTTGTTGAAGGCTGAGGCCACACGCCTTAGGAACACCTCGTGGCCACTTAGATACTCACCATCTTCTGTTAGAAACAAAGCATAGAAAAATAAGTTTGAAAAAAATAAAGTAATAAGTGCACAATACTGTTGGGAAATTTTAAAAGGAAGCATAAACAATTGATCCATAAAAAGTACAAAGAGAATACCTGAAGAAGGTAAACAGAGATTGGAAGCAATCTCTTAAGTATATGCAACAGTCTAGACCCCAACTGTGTCAAGAACAGATAATAAATTAGCTAGGGAACTGAAACGTCAAAGGCTAAAAAGTTCTTGGGATATCTTATAACTCGTTGAATTAGGAATATCTAATTTTAAATTGATATTACTCAATTTGTAAGTTTGGGTTTCTTGTTCTAATAAGCTAAGGTTGTTCGAATCTATTAAATAAGGCTTATTATGGCTCATGAGACTTATGTCAAGTCACACCAAGTCTCTTTTGGAGACTACTTGATTTCATGTTCAAATATCATTGAGGCTACTTTTCCTTCACTTTAGCCTACCTTCTCCCAGTTCAAAAGAATTTATCAGAGAATTAAGATTATTTCCAATAATATAAACTGGATTGAGTGGACTGAAGTGACATTGTTAAAATAAATCCTTCACAAGGTATAAATTAACCACTATTCCTAATGAATAAAGATAATTGAAGAAAGAAAGAACTTAAAAGGATATTCACTTTTATAGTTACCTGATGAAGGAAAGGTTCAAATGTGTCACGAGCCTTTGCAACAGCAATTACACAAGCAGTCCTGGTTACTCAAAATAACAATTATTTAAATCTTTCATAAATAGCATTTAGTAGTATTATGAAAATGAGTAGGTAAAACAAAGAAATACCTAGAGTAGTTTGTTCCATCATGAATATCTTCAACTCCACAAGCATTTACAATTTCTTCCCGAGTGATTGGGGGACACTTGATTCCTCCAACAACAAAACGAAATTCAGCCATTGCCCGATGATATTGTGCACCCCATAAAGGCGCATCCCAGCATTCTACATACAAGGATAACCCACCCTGTTCAGATATTTGCTTAACAAGATTCTGAAAAAGCTTGCACCACAACACAAATATAAAACTCATATCAAGTGGTCATTAATAGGCATAAATCATAAGCAAAAAGAAAGAGAGAATAGTAAAATAAATGAATACAATGTGACGATGTATTTCTTGGATAAAAGAAGAATTTTATTAATAAGAGAAGAAGATTATGAAGAGAACGGAGGACAAGGGATCCTCATTACAAAAACAAAACAAAAGCTAACAAAAGAAAAACATAAAAGAGCAAAGTTTTCTAATCTCACGACATATCTATGGGGGAAATCCCTTTAAAAAACGTGTGCTTTGCATGAAATAGAAGTCAAACACCTAGTCCTATGCCACAAGACTTGCTTGTCCAAATGTTTGTCTTTAAAGATCATAAGAACGCAAACTATTCTCCTTTCCAACGAAAAGATAAAGCAGGACGTAAGTACTGAAAAAAAAAGCTGAAAATAATTTTATAACTTACAGGTATTAGCTTGTGAGGGATCTGAACACCATCAGCACCAACAAATGCACCTCCATTAACTCGCTCCTCTTGTAGTGTTTCACCTGAAACAATTTTTTTTTCAAATGTCAAGGAATTTGATCAATGACCAGTTGCCAAGTCAAAGGCCATATCTCAAGAAAATAGGCTAGCTTTTCTATTATTAAATGTTATCTACTGTTCAACAGCCTTATCCATAAAAGACAGCTTAGGTAATTTACCAAACTTATCAGGAGGCGCAACAACTGTCCCTTTAAGCAGCAATGACAGCTGAATAATAGAAAATATTTGAGTCAGTGAGGAAAAAATTGAAGAAAGTGCATCTTCAAGGTTCAAGAACTATGGATTCCAACAGCTGCCAGACACATAAACAAGCATGCATATGCAAGTCCATATAGAATGCTTGATGACAAACAAATTTACTCCAGAAGCTATAAATCCAGATTAAATAAGCCTTCATTTGTGATAGGAGTTCTATATCTATTGACATGTGAAATCCACAAAATAAAGTAGGATCAGATGCTACGAAGAAAATTGAATTTATGAAATAAAAACCTTGGTCAAGAACAGATCATGGAAGGTTCTTCCCTTCTCCTTCAGTTTGGCTTCATCCAGTGAGCTGTGTATAATTGGAAGAGATAATAAGTGATGACAAGATAGACATAGATAACAGTAAAATCTTTGAAAAACAATTACCATCCCTCCCTCTTCCTCTGAAGATCAGGCACAACAAATATATTTTTCACTTTAATACAGACCTTAAATCTTGATTTATATCACTCAATTTCCTTGTTGCACTCCGGTACTCCTTCTCAAGAAGAGGAATGATCAATGGTACATTCTGTATATACCTAGTACAGACATTCTTAAGGATTTAGCCATACAATATATATATATATATAAGGATTATGGATTTATAAGCATTATCTAGAAACCAAACAAACTGAAACAATTTGAAAAGTATAAAAACCTCTTTTGTAGCATTTCTTCCAGAAACCGCCTAAGTTTGCTCACACCTATTCTACTTCTTTCTTGCTTTGACAATGACCTTCCCAGCTTCTCCTCCAAAGATGCAACATCTTCTATTTCTCTGAAGCATATAGCCTGCATCCACAAGTACACCTAAATAGATCAAGGAAAGGTAACTCTGGGTATTTCATGCTCCACAATCAAAAGAAACAGCTACAACTAGAAGACAGCTGTCTGTGCACCACACACTACACTTGTTAAGAAATTATGAGTCCTCCAACAGCAGTATAAGAGAGAATGAAAACTAAGACAAGTATTGTCTAAAGAGTGATTTTGTTTATTTATTCATTTTTTTATGCAGAGGGCATTAACTGTGATTTAAGACGCTGATCTGTAGTACCACTTGGTGGTCATCCCTCCTCAGTTAGATTTCCCTGCAACCAGGGGCTAGTTGAGTAACTAGATAATCCTTCTTTGTCATCTGCCCTCTGGGATTCCAGGTATGCCACTAACAAACTAACTGAAAGTCTTGGAGTATCCTATCCTTACTGCCTTTTGCACAAGAAATACTGATTTCTAGCAGAAATCAAAACAGGACAATCTACAATATACGTCTAGTTACTTTTGTCGGTCAATCTTTACAAATGACATTATCTGATATCTTACTTTTGTCCATTGGATAATTTCATCATTGCATTTAAAATAATTTTAAGAAATTGGAAAATAAAATAGATAAAGAAAATAAGATGCACAACATCCTTGAAAACCATAATTTTTTTTTTTGAAAGAAAGGAACTTGAGGATTGCAGAGCATAAGAAATCTGAAAAATCATACTGCAAGCACAAAAAAGATTCTGATGACCAAACTACCTAGGTAAGTATCAAGGCTTTTAATCTGAAATGAAAGGGAGAGACAATTAATTAAGTAGTGTAACGGCTTAACCTGTTTGAACTCATCATTGGACCTGTAGATGGAATGGCTTCCAGAACCAACTCTTCCTGAAGGCACAGATGTGAAGAAGGGAGAGTCGCCCAGAATGCAGCCATCAAGAGTACATGCAGGGGGTGAAAGGAAAACTTCAACATCGGATGGACGTGCAAATTGAGGTATCCTGGTGTCTAGCTTAGTTGACACAATTACAGTTCTTGACAACTCGGGATCAATCTATCAATAAACAAGAAAAACTTTATTGAAGCCATCAGTGTTGTATCTATAGAGGATTGATTGCAATGAGCTGTTCTCTGTTCTATGGATCCTAAACAATGGCCACTTCAATGCAATGCAAACCAATTATTTTTCTTTCTTTCTCTTTTATATATATTTTTTCTTTCAATCCAAAAATATGTACCATGAAAGGGTGAGCATTTAGTAAAAAGGATTCCTACTTAAAGGACCAGCTACTAAGTAAGTTTAAGGGTAATTAATCAAGACAACACATACCTGCATCACAACACGTCTCGTAGTTGCATTGCTCCAGTCACTACAATCTTCAAGGCACAATATAATAAACTCCTTGTGCTGCATTTTTGCCCGCACTAGAGACTCCACTGCACGTGCATGGGCCTATCAGCCAAAGAGACCAATATAAATCCACAATCACCAACAAAAACAATGTCCATGGGGAAATCAAGTGGGCAGGGTTCCAGCAAATTAAAAATTTACCTGCAATGCCCTATTTTTTCGACCAGGAGCAGGAGCAATAAGCCCAGGAGTGTCTATGATAGTAAGGTTGGGGCAATACTTGTACTCCACTCTAATAATTATTTCCTTAGCCGAGAATTGACAAGAATCACGTTCCAACCTCTCATTCTCAGCTTCAATATACGCCTACAAGAACATCATCACGAGAAAACATTTCAACCGCATTCATTTTAACCGAACTTAGAAGCACCAAAACTCTCAAAAATTCACCATATAGAACACCTAAAAAAACCAAACTTTGACCTCACTACCCCAACCCTCAAATGGGCAATGTACCCGCTATTAGAACTTGTTGGGAAGTCATGGGTACTTACTAGGAAAACATTACAATAAGAAAATGTTACTTGAATACAAATTACTCCTTACAAAAACATCAAATATTCAAATTCTGGAACTAAACTATTTGGTTTGCTTTTAAATGAAACAAGTTATCATTTCATTAAGAAAACTTGGGAGTTAGAACACTATCCTAGTTTTTTACAAGATTATGTACCTCGTATCTGTAGCAGATAATGTTACTTACCTACCCGTGGAACATAACTGAAAACTGCAAGAAAACGAAACAAGGCGGAACAGGAAAATGCAGGAGAGAAGGAAAGTAAAGGGAACCTGAATTTCGGAGAGGGACTTGGGATGGGAGAGAGAAGGGTCGGCATCAGAGACGAGGAAGCATGAAGGGGAGTGGGAATGAGGGTCGTACTTCATGTGGAGGGTGATGGGGCGGCGGGTCTTGGTGCCGCCGCCGACGTGGTTGAACTGGAAGCCCATGAGGGCCTCAACGAGGGCGGACTTGCCGTCGGACTGGTGGCCCACGACAAGGACGGCGGGGGCATCGAAAGGAGTGTGGAGGTCCTGGGCAAGCCCGTGAAGCTCGTTGTAAGCTTCGTAGAGTCGCCACTGCTGCTGCTCCTCCTCCTCCTCCTCCTCCTCTTCCTCCTCCTCATGGCACTCTTGCTCTTCGTGTTGGTTCTCATTTGCTCCTTCCAATTCCATCAAATGAAACCAAAGGGAAGGAGTGACTACAATCTCTGTCCCTATCTGTCACTCTGCCTACTAAGCTAGCTAGCACAAACTCAACTGCCCTCTCCAAGCGATAATCGCGCCTAAGGTGCAGTGCTGTCTTTTGCATTTTTATCTTTATTTTATTTTTTGACTTAATTCCCTGTCTCTCTGTACTTTTTGACTTGTCTTGTTTTTGTTTACGTTGAAACTTCAGTTTTAACGTTTGCTAACTAGTAATTATATTAACTTGTATTTTAGATGTACAAATCTTATGCTTTTTTCATTTGCGCAAATCTTATCTTATCTTATCTTATGCCTAAAACAGGAAAATCAATACTGGTTTTGTGTTTTGAGCTGATACGATTCGGGTCTCATGCCAATGGACAATTGTGGCAAGAAAAGGCCAAATTAACAGCTGGCTGATTGACGTGGCAGTGTTGTTTGTGTTTTATATGAGAAATTTCTTGCTTTTAATGTGTGTGGTGTGTATTTTTCGCCCTGTAGCTTCCCGACACAAGATCCATGGGTGGAGAATTGGAGATACATTCTATTGGCGTACAATTATTCTTGCAAGCAAAAGCACTTTGTTCAAAGGTTTTGGACATATTGTTGCCGGCATTCGTTTTATTTATTTATTTATTTTTATATAACAATCGTTTTGAATGTTGATAGGCCGTCTCTATTATCTCTAAATACTACTCTAACTTATCAGTTACGCCTCTGCCAGGGACAGATGGAATACTTTCCTTTTCGACTTATCCCAAAGGCAAGAAGAATAACATGCTGGAATTGAATTAATACTTAGACAAGCTGATTGTCCTTACTCCTTCGTAAACTTCCTTTCAAGCCCTCACCCTAAACAGAGAAAATGACAAAGGGAGAGGTCCATTTGAATAAGCTAAGCTGGCTGATAGTTAAGGTTTAAGGAATCGAGTTCCTTCAACTATACACTATAGTGTGTTGCTTCTTTATTCTGTCACATTTTTTTGTTCCACTCACCAAGGGTCGGGTCAGAGAAAACCTGATAGTGCTTACGAATTAGTCTCTGATCAAAATGTGTTGCAGTAGCTATCCTTAATTACTAATTATGCTGAACCTAACAAAATATTAACAATTCATAGGGGTACAGGATTCTCAATGCAGAGTGGAGTCCCTATCCTTCAACAAACAGTCTGCTGCTCTCCTCAGAGACCAAAGCACCATCAAATGAGGCCGAGGTCAAATAATCACCACACACACACACAGACATACAAACGCGGCTCAATTCTCGGGTCCTCACTCATATTTGCGCTGCGCAAGCACGACCCGATAAATCCTCAAGTGCTTCCACTCACCAAACACTTTCTCCCCAAACCAACCCGAAAGCTCATAACTCCACAAACAATCAAATGCAGTCAACCAATCATTAACATACCAATAACTGGAAATCTGGTTATCAACCAATCATTAACAGTCACCACAGTTTAACATACCAACGCAGTCAACCAAAATTGTAAAAAGTGGGAAAAGAGGAAAAAATATCCAAATGGCAGTAGATATGGAGTTAGCATTTTAGTGTATCTAAGGAGGATGTGCTATGGCATCTTCCATCAGTGAGGAGGGTTTTTTTTTTATCTATCACTCGATCATGCTCCCTCGCAAAGTTGTACA
The DNA here is from genome assembly GCA_030441495.1 of Dalbergia oliveri. Classification (NCBI taxonomy): domain Eukaryota; kingdom Viridiplantae; phylum Streptophyta; class Magnoliopsida; order Fabales; family Fabaceae; genus Dalbergia; species Dalbergia oliveri. The sequence goes on along the minus strand of JAMLFY010000002.1, from coordinate 40,690,464 downwards.
AAAATGGGTAGCCTCTGTTTAGCCGTCCGGCCATGGAGGACACTAGAAATATGTGAATCAACTTCTTCCCTTGATGGAGCTTTATCTGAACCAATTGGGAGGACAACCTCAATGCCATCATCCAAGGGTGACCAGTCACTCAAAGTGTTGGGATTGGCAGGGGCAAGGGTACAACGAGGTTCAAGTTTAACAGGTGTAACTGGTTGGGATCTTGTGACCAGAGATTCAGCTGCTGCATGGTGCTGATAAACAGTGCGGCTATTTGAGCCATATACGCCTGATCCTGCACTCAAAGGTGATTTGCCCGTCTGTGCCTACAAAACCAAAGAAGAAGTAATTGCACATCAGGTGTTTATTGTGTTAAAGGAAATGGTGACAAACATCTTATTATTTACCTCAGATCTCGACTTCATGCAGAGACGAGTTGGATGAATCTCTTCTTTTCCTTGGGCAAACTGCAAGATATAGATCTTTTCAACGCAAACCCAACTATTGTAGCATCAAGCCATCAAATATCAAATACAGGCAGTTAATTTCCCATTGACATTGAATCAAAAAGGCATCTTGAATCAAAAGGCATCCTATTTGCTTCTTCCCCTTATTAATTTACAAGAATATAGGATAGAAGTTTTCAATAAAATGCAGTAAGATGAACTTTGCCTTTCCTTTTTCTTGACTTAAATTTCTCGGGTATTGGTACTTTGTAAATCATTTTTGTGATCGAGTTTGTAATTATGTTTTTAGAGAAAAGTCGGTATGTTGTACAAAAAAATTGATGTGCAATACATAAAGTTATTTGTTGAGGAAACGCGGTGCCAAATTCTTCAACATCAGAATGTACCAGACTCCTATGGCAGAAAGCCATTCAACAAGCATTATCCAGGTCCAAATCATGATCATATGTTTAAGGACAACAGAACACAACACGAGTCAACGAATTGACATTTGAGTCTAGTAGCTGCAAGATTCTTAATCAAACTCTCTACGCACACTTGCAATCTCTAAATTAACAATATTGGTTAACCAATACATATCCGGCGGCAACAGCGTCTTTGACTGTTGGAATGCAAACTGGTTTAGGAAAGTTTCTTTTAAGCCAACTGATAGGCAAAATTAACGAGGAGAAGAAACTTCATTCTTCACGTCCATACATGGAATCACAACCAACTAGCAAACTCTCATATGACCGAATTATGGATAAAATTGTAGCAACTTACTACATACCTGACAAACTTGAGGGCAATGAGATCACCCCGTATAACTTTAAACACCACTGAACCTTTTGCTTTCTAAAGAAGCTTATATATACTTCCCAAGCAAGACAAAGAGCTGCTGTCAACCACGACTTCCCAGGCATATACACTTACTGGATTCTTATTATCACACCTCATATATATAAAGATCGCTCGAACGTTGTAATCAAATTATTCATCCGTATTTGAAAGCTTTGCTGTAGTCTTTTAGTTTGGGCATTTCTGCTTTAACAAACTACTTGCACAAAAATCACTCGGCCTACCCTTGTAGTTAATGCCGAAGCACACTTGTTTAACAACTAGGCCAACCAAGTCAAATCTTATTAAAGAACAAATATTGATAATAAATAATAAACTTAAATTTTTTTTCATCCCTATAAAATAAGCTAATTTTGGTTTTAGTCTCTAATTTTTTTTAAAAGATTTGTTTCCAACTAAACATTATTAAAATTATTTGGTGTTGGTCTGTCACGCATGATTGTCGACTATCACGTAGAATTGAATAAGTTGACCTTCTATTACTTAATTTAACATTTAACATAGACAATATAATAACAACGGCTAAAACCAAAATTTGTTTATTTTTTATTTGTTATTAAAGATTTTGGGATTAAATACCATTTCGGTTCTTATTGTTGTATCAATTTGATTTTAGTCTCTATAACATTACTTTTCTAGTCTAGGGCTTCATAATTTTCTATCATTTGAAATTTGATATTTTAGAGACCAAAACTAAAATAAATTAAGGATTTAATTTTAATATACAAACCATTTATAAAAATTTTATATCGTTATTCAATCATATATTATCATAATAATAAATATGAGGAACTTTTACATCATCATTATTAAAAGGTCATACAAATACAACGATTTAATTATATGACACTATTAAAAATTTTACACCATAAATATATCAAAATTAAACTCATGAGTTAAACTATAAAGATCAATAATTTATGAAAAAAAGAGGCTAATCATTCATAAAAATGATAAAAATATAAATGAAAGTATGTTTCGTTGGAGGGGTAAAATTGGGGGCAAATTATCCCCCATTTTTATCTCAAAACCAAACACACTCTTAAATAATAAAGGATTGAAACATAATTATAGGGACTAAAAATCAAAATTTTAACCCTATAAAGACCAAAACCTAAAAAAAGAAATAATTGAAGATGCAAAATCCAACATCACTAGAAAAATGCATGTCCCGAGATTTTACTCTCTTATACTGATACTGATAATGCAATATGTAAATATGTGCCGTCAAAATTGAAAGTTTTTCTTTATGACAGCACTAATGGAAGATAACAAGACAATAAGTATGGAGAAAACATTAATACCATTAATTAAGTTTGTATAACTATGGCGCGAACCAATACCAACCTGGGTTTTGGAGTTATTGCGGCAATTTCCTCCTGATTCATTCCATGCTTTGCAAACCTCCGTCTTGAGCACGTTCTTCACCCACGGCGACGATGACGATGAAGAAGACGAACCACGCCCTGAGGAAGAGGAAGACGATGAAGATCTTCCGTTCTTTCCTCCTCCCGGCGTTGACCGAACCAGAATGTCATCCATCACAAGAACTTCCTCCTCCACCTTCACCGGCCTTCCGTACATAGGCGGCGACATGTGAGGCGCCATCTCCAAGTTCTCCACCGAAGAGAGCGGCGAGAGCGACAATCTACCGCGAGGACCGAAGCTGCTGCTGCTCCCCGAACTGCTGCCACCGCAGTGCAGTTGCGATTTAGCGCTCCTGTATTTGCCGGAGCCGAACGTCGGAGAAGTGAAGGCCTCGCCGGCTGTCACCACCTCGCCGGAGATCGGAGACCCGGCGAAGATGTATCGCGCGAGCGGCGATCCGGCGTCGATGTTCTCTGCGAATTGATGGACTCTCGGACTCATGGTCATCGATTGGAGGTAGCGTCCTCTTTGATTGTCCATCTCCGTCTGCAGCGGCGAAACGTTTTCGTTCGAAGCCCTCACCTTCGGAGCCTTCATCTTGCCGATTCTTTGCGCGCTTTCCATCGCTATTCCTGCATTTCAAACACCAAAATTGACGAAACGCGATTTAATTTTCTAAGAAAAATGTTCATCGATTCATCTAAGAATCAAAGCAGAATCAGAGCACGAAATGGCGGAAAAACAAAATTTTTCTTAGAAGGATAAGCGAAGAAACAGAGATTAGGAGAGAAATTACATGCACGCAAATGACGATTCATGCTGTCTCAGAGTGAATTCGGTTCTTCCGCAGAGAGAGAAATCGAGAGTGAAGAGGAAAACCACCAGAACCACTACTTTATACTGTGCGCGTGTCAGTCATGCGATTGCGTTTCTCAGTTCTCACAGCTTTACTTTGAAGTTTCAAGTCTTAAGAAGGTTTAGTGGCGGAACAGATAATGTCCACTTCTTAAATAGTTAACTTATCAAGTAACATATACAAGATTGATTGATTGATTGCATGAACTATAACAAATTCATTATCTATCTATCGAAACATAAATAGTTACACACAAAGTTACAAGATTCCTAAGCCGTAGTCAAGGCTCTATCCTTCAACAAACACTCTGCAGCTCTCCTTCCAGAGACCAGAGCACCATCAAACGTGGCCGAGGTCAAGTAATCACCACACACATACAAACCGGGCTCGATTCTCGGGTCCTTCTTCAGATCCGTGGGCGGGCACTGATTGGGCTGGGCAAACCCGACCCGGTAAGTCCTCAAATGCTTCCACTCCCGAACCGCTCTCTCCCCAAACCAACCCGAAAGCTCCTGGACCACCTTACCCGCTAGCTCATCATCAGACTCACCCTCAAACAGCCCAATCAGAGACACCGAAACCAGAGCCTGATCTGGTGGCCCATAAGACTGGGCCACATTAGTGGCAAAGAACATATTGTTCACAATCCCCTTACCCGACCCATTCAGAAACAGGATCGGATCCCGAACCGGGATCTTATCCCGGTCCGCACTGAAATAAACACAAACCGTGCTCCGAACCGGTTTTCTCTGAACCGGGCCGTTCCTTCCCGCCAAAAGCTCAACCGCTGCCGGTTCTTCAACCGCTACGATCACTCCCATCTCGCTCTTCAAAACCTCGCCGCTCTGCAATACGACGCCGTTGAGGTCGACGGAAACTGCCTTCGAGTTGAGGAGGATCGAGCCCGGCGGCAGCCTCGCCGCCAGCTGTTCCGGGATCGCCGATATGCCTTTCGCCGGGAGAGTGTTGTCGCCGAGGGCGAGGCACTTGAAGACGAAGTCGAAGAGGCGCGACGTCGTTTGGAGCTCGGTGTCGAAGAAGATTCCGCCGAAGAATGGACGGAAGAATTGCCCGATGATGGAATCGGAGAACCCTAGCTTCTTCAGGAGGTCGATTGTGGGGACCTCGTGTGCGGTGAGGATCTCCTTGTCGGATCTGGTGAGGACACGGATTCTGGTGGATCCGATGAGGAGCTTGTCGGCGATGGATCCGATAGGGTTGGGGAGGGACGTGGCGGCGTCGAAGAAGTGGCGGAGGGGGTCGGCGACGGTGTGGAATTGGCCATCGTAGAAGATTCGGGCGCCGGAGTAGAATTTTTGGAGGTTGAGGGAATTGTAGTCGAGGAGCTTCTGGGCTTCGGGGTAGGCGGTGATGAAGATTTGGAAGCCGCGGTCGAGGAGGAAGCCGTCGACAATGTCGGTGCGGACGCGGCCGCCAACGGCGTCGGAGGCTTCGAGGAGGAGGAAGGGAATGTTGTGGGAGTTGAGGTGGGTGGCGGCGGAGAGGCCAGCGAGGCCGGCGCCGATGACGATGACTCCGGTTTTGGGGGGAGGAGGGGATGGGGCTTGGAGAGGGAGGAGGAGGTGGGGAGAGGTGTGCGGAGGATTGGGGATTGAATCTGAATCGTTTTGGGAAGAGAGGGAGAAGCGGTTTGAGCAACGGACGGAGAGGGAGAGGGAGAGGGAGAGGTTGATAGCAGTCATTGGTGTGTTGGATTTGGATAAGGCTTTCGGGTTGGTGATTACTGATTAGAGACTTTTTCTTTTTTTCTTTTGCTGGACTGGACTTTGGTTTGACTGTGGTGACGTGGCCTTTTGCTTTCGTTTTTGTGATGGTGATGCACCCTTGTAAATAACGTGGACCGGCGAGCAAACAGGCTCTCTACGAAGTGAAAACAGTATATTTCGTTGTAGATCACAGTATCTATATCTTTGGAGAAGGGTCAAATTTTGTCGCAATTGGAACGGAATAGTCATGCAGTAAAACTATGATCACAATGGTGAATGAAGTTTCAGAGAGGGATTTTATACCGAACAAAGATATGGTTTTTGTCATTTGTTTCAAAAACAACGGATCTTACAAAACACTTTGCACTGACTTCCCATCTCCCTGACATAGTCAGGGTTTCTTGGATGGGCGAAGCACTAACATGTTAAGGTGAGTTTAGTGTAGTGCTAAAGATGAAGATAAATTTCTATGGACTAGATTTATTTGTAAATTTAATTTAATCCCTGTAATTTTAATCTCAATTTTTACCGGCATATCAAAATTCACCCTAGACTAAAGGCAAAGACATTCCATCAAATCCTACAATTCTAATTCCCAGGCTGTGCCACCATCGGCATTGAAGACATTTGTATCTGGCATGCCAGAAATAGAAAATAGAAAATTATTTCCGTGTCCATAGCCCAGAAGCTACACTAGGATAATATTACTTGCAATTGTAACTTTATCTTGTAATATGAAGACCAGAGGACGATTAGTGCACTAATCCAGCACCAAAGAACTAGTTAATCTAATTCTTCTGTTAGGTCAGGCCAATTATGAATTGGGCCGGTACCTAACATCTCATATGTTGAACCTGAAAATTTAGACGGTACGAGATGTAAATGAAGAATAATTAACTTCGTTCACATGCAGAATGGAAAAAAAGAAACTATCTCAATCAAACCAGACCATTCTGATGCTGTTTGTTCTTATTTCCTATAATCATGCCATCATTCTGACACGAATGTACAACACTGGTAATCTGGCCATCAACCAATCAGTAACAGTCACCACAGTTAAACATATCAGTGCAGCCAACCAAAATTGTATTCGCTCAAAAAATGGGGAAAGAGGAAAAAAAATATTCAAATGGCAGTAGAAACTCTGGTGTTAGCTTTTTAGGGTATTTAAAGGGGATGTGCAGTAGTATCTTTCCATCAGTGAGGAGGTTTTTTATCAATCACGGGATCATGCCCCTCACAAAGTTTGGCAAATACCAATAATCTCCGTTTAGCAGTCCGGCCATGGAGGACACTGGAAATATGTGAATCAACTTCTTCCCTTGATGGAGCTTTATCTGATAAATTTGGGAGGACAACCTCAATGCCATCATCCAAGGGTGACCAGTCACTCGAAGTGTTGGGGTTGGTAGGGGCAAGGGTACGACGAGGTTCAAGTTTAACAGGTGTAACTGGTTGGGATCTTGTGGCCCTGTATTCAGCTGCTGCATGGTGCTGATAAACAGTGCGGCTATTTGAGCCATATACGCCTGATCCTGCACTCAAAGGTGATTTGCCCGTCTGTGCCTGCAAAACCCAAGAAGCAATTGCACATTAATTTGGTGTTTATTATGTCAAAGGAAATGGTGATAAACATCTTTTTATTATTTACCTCAGATCTGGACCTCATAGAGAGACGAGTAGGATGAATCTCTTCTTTTCCGTGAGCAAACTGCAAGATAGAGATCTTTTCAACGCAGACGCAACTATTGTAGCATCAAGCCATCAAATATTAAATACAGGCAGTTAATTTCCCATTGACGTTGAATCAGAAAGGCATGCTATTTGCTTCTTCCCCTTATTAATTTACAACTATATAGGATAGAAGTTTTCATAGATTTGACATTTGAGTCTAGCATCTACAAGGACTATTGAGCACACTTGCAATCTCTAATCTAATAATATCGGTTTAACCAATACATATCCTGCTGCAACAGCAAAGATTTTGACTCTGCCTCTTTGTCATTCCTCACGTCAAGAAAAGGAACCAAAACTGAAAGAAACTAAGAAAGATCTCGCACATTTTTCAGATTCGGTGACCCACCCCACCTATAGAGGTTACGGTAAAGAAAACTAAGAAAACATCTCGCACATTTTTCTTCAAAGCACCATATCAGCTATCTTATACTTGAACATTCACAATTTCTTTAAACCCCCAGTCAACTCCGGAAGAACATTCAAGAAAGTATCTTTAGAAAAGGCAACTAGGATAGTATCAGTATGGAACAACCTCTTTGACTGTCGGGACGCAAAATAGTTTAAGAAAGCTTCATTCATTCATTGATTTCAACCAAAATTAACAAGGTGAAGATCATTCTTCACATCCATACATGGAATCACAATCAAGAAGCTATCCCTTACTTGACCGAATAATGGATAAAATTGTAGCAACATACAGACCTGACAATCTTGAGAGCAATGAGAATATGAGATTTACCGTATACAACGTTAAACACAACTAAAACTTCTGCTTTTAACGAAGCTTTTTTTTCTTTTTTTTGGGGTCTGAATGAAGCTTTTATATACACCCTTGTTTCCTCTTTTTTTTTTTTTGGGGTTTGTCTGAGGCTTACACTCTTGTGAGTCTGATTATCACACATCATATATAAAAGATCACCCCTAACGCTTCAAATCAAATTCTTCATCCGTATTTGAAAGCCTTGTTGTAGTCTATGAAGTTTTAGGCATTTCTCCTTTAACAAACGACGTGAACTACTAATAGCACTCGGCCTGCCCTAGCAGTTAATGCTGGAGCACACCAGTTTAATGACTAGGCCAACCAAATCAAATCTAATTAGAGAACAAATATGGATAATAAATAATAATGAACCAAGTTTATTAGTATTAGATATTTTAGGTTTAAATATCATTTTATTCACTATAGCGACATCAAATTTTTATTTTAGTCTCCATAATATTTATTTTTTACTATAAGCCTATAATTTTCAACCGCTTGAATTATGGATGCTAAAACCAAGAGAGTGGCGCGAACCAACCTGGGTTTTGGAGTTATTGCGGCAGTTTCCTCCCGATTCATCCCATGTTCTGCAGACCTCCGTCTTGAGCACGTCCTTCACCCACGACGAAGACGAAGACGATGATGACCCACGCCCTGAGGAAGTGGAAGACGATGAAGATCTTCCGTTCCTTCCTCCTCCACCTTCACCGGCGTTCCGTACATCGGCGGCGACATGTGCGGCGCCATCTCCAAGTTTTCCACCGAAGACAGCGGCGACAGCGACAACCTACCGCGAGGACCAAAGCTGCATCTGCTGCTGCTCCCCGAACTGCTGCCGCCGCAGTACTGTTGTGATTTAGCGGACCTGTATTTGCTGGAGCCGAACGTCGGAGAAGTGAAGGCCTGGCCGCCGGTCACGACCTCGCCGGAGATCGGAGACCCGGCGAAGAAGTATCGCGCGAGCGGCGAGCCGGCGTCGATGTTCTCGGCGAATGGATGGAATCTTGGACTCATGGTCATCGATTGGAGGTAGCGTCCTCTTTGATCGTCCATCTCCATCTGCAGCGGTGAAACGTTTTCGTCCGAAGCCCTCACCTTCGGAGCCTTCATCTTGCCGCTTCTTTGCGCGCTTCCCATCGCTGTTCCTGCATATCAAGCACGAAAATCCACGAGGAACTTGCGCCGAAAGCTTTGTGGCTCGAATCAAGAATATTTTGCGAACGCGATTTGATCGCTCACTAAATAAACTATTGATTGTGCCGTGAATTTTTCATCAAATCATCTAAGAATCAAAGCACGAAATGGCAGCAAACAAATTTTTTCCTGAAAAGGAAAATCGAAACAAACACAGATTAGGAAAGAAATCACAAGCATGAAAATGGTGATCCATGCGGTTTCAGACTGTAGTTGGCTCTTCTGACGAGAGAAAAATTGAGAGTGAAGAGGAAGACGAAAAAGTTGCAGCTTTTCGAGTACCAGAACTGGCTATAGGAGAAACCTCATTTATACTGTGCAAGTGTTAAGCGATTGTGTTTCTCAGTGTTCACAGATTCTCCTTGAAGTCTTAAGAAGGTTCACTGGCGGAACGTGATAAATAAAATAAAACTAAAGATCGAAGAACAAAAGGATGATTGAATTGCAGCAAATGCAGAGAATCATTGTTTGTGGCAGTGGTTTTATGTGATAAATTTAACATTGCCACCTTACATTGACGAATGAAAGCCATGGTACTGACACCACAAACAATAATAGCTTAATGGCTAATAATCAACACCCAAACTATACACCAGTTATTCAACAAGCAGCACAAACCTTATACACAATTCCATGATGGAAACTAACGGTCCCTAGATCCTAAAATGAATCTACAGCTTACTGAGTCACCAGACTCTCCCTCCAATTTCAGATGCCGTCGAGCGCGTTCTTCAGATTCCCTCCAAAATACAGCATGAGGTCGCCACCGTGGACCCTGCCCTCAGGCAGTTCAAAGTCGAGGCCTTTCCGAGCACCATTGCAGCTGGCAACCATGATGCCAAGGTTGTTTCTGTCTTGCTCTGGCTTCTTGGTAGTCAAGAAGCTTGGATAAGATGGTGCTTTCATCGAGAGTGGAACTAACACCTCCTTGGGTATTAGGTGCTGTCTTTTAGCTGGTGTTTCCATAGAATCGTAGGAGTCAGACACATCGCTTACACCTGAAGAAGAATTGTTGTTCTCAAAACTGCTACAAGCAGTGGAAGCAGCAGGTACAAGACCACGGAAAATTCCTGGTGCAATGAGACTTCCCTTGTTGGCTTCACGCTCTTGCACCAAGCTGCTGTGAGCAGCACAGAGACCACTCTTTCCCCTTGCAAACTTCTCACATTTTCCATCATCCCAGCTACATCTCTTTCCTCCACCATGGGCCTTGCAGAAATCTGTGCTCCCCTGAGCACTCTTCCCACAGCCTTCAAACTTGCATCGCTTCCCCCCACCATGCCTCACGCAGCAATCAGTGCGACCACGTGCACTTTTGGTGCAGCCAGCAACAGCACACCTCTTTCCACCACCATGAGCAACACAGAAGTTCGTGCCTCCATGTACACTCTTTGGGCAAATACCACCACCATTGAAAAGGCAACGTTTGCCCCCGCCATGTGCCTTGCACAGTGGAGTGCTCCCTTCAGCACCTTTGGTACACCCTGCAAACGAGCAACGCTTCCCACCACCATGTGCCTTGCAAAACATAGTGCTCCCTTGCGCACCCTTGGTACATCCCTGGTATTGACAACGGCGTCCACCCCCATGAGAGATGCACAACCCAGCTTGCCCCTCAGCACTCCGGGTGCAACCATCAATCTTACATCGCTTACCCCCTCCATGTCTAATGCAAAGTCCTGACTTACCTCGTGCAGCTTTTGTACACCCATCTGCAAACCCACATCGCCTTCCACCACCATGTGCTATGCAATAATCCGTCTTCCCCTCAGCACTTTTAGTACAACCTAAGTGCTGGCACCTCTTCCCTCCACCATGGGCCTTACAATAAGCAGTGCGGCTTTCAGCGCCCTTGTTGCATCCTGGTTTCTGACATCTTTGTCCACCCCCATGTCCAATACAAAGCCCCGAAGCACCTCGAGCTCCCTTAGTACAGCCAAAAAATCTACATCTCTTAGGATTGCTTGTTCGATTCTCTGAAGTTATCCCATTAGCCTGCAGACCAGATGTGGTTGTTCCATGCGAGTAATTGGTAGCATTGGATGGTTCGAGGCACAGCTGATGTTTTGTACCAAGAAATAGTTCTTGAGGCTGCACCAAACTTTTAGCAGCATCCATTCTTGGAGCTAAAAGAAGTGATGGCATATAACCACCTGATTTCTTTGCTGAGGTAGAACCCTCATCAACAACAGGAATCCTGAAATAATTATTTTCAGTAAATGTTTGGCTTGAAAAGCATTGCATATTTACATCAGTCTCAGTTGAACCTGAGCAGTCCAGCACACTCGATGCCTCATTAGTTCCAGAAAGGCCAAGTTGAAGCATTGAATCACATTCAGATGACATGTGCTGAGGAAACGGGTTGGCTGATTTTTTCTTATTGAACCCCAAATTGTCGTAGTCATCGTCATATGCCATTGGTGTTGGGCCCAGCCCCAGAACCAACCGGCAGCCATCATCAGAGACATTTGAAAACTTCATCCCAAGATTGCTCTCAGTACATCTATAACTGGTTGCGTTGGTCTCTCCAAATCCAATGCCATTCAAGCATAACGTAGTGTCACCAAAGTTCTCATTTTTATTAAGTTCAGCATCATGAGGAGACAGTACAGCCTTCTTGTTTAAATCCATTATCCAGATGTTGTGTACTACAGCTACAGAAGGTTGAAGTAGGGAAACAGCTCACCACATGCTACTACAAGATCCACATACCTATCAGAACTTTATGACTAGGAAAAGATATTCCAGTATACAAGCCTCCTCCACTTACAAAGCCTGATGTATCTGATCTGTCCATTTTCACAATATCCCACGACAAAGCTTCACAAAATCTTTCAATAAGTTAATTCCGCCAAAAGTATCTTATAACATCTCTTGGAAAGAAGCCTTTAATAAGATTGGTTATTAATGATGTCAAGAATTCCCTGGAGCTTAGCGTGCCCCTTGTGGACAAATCATCAAGCTTCATCAACCCTGACAAAAAAAGGAGGATATAAGTCAAATTTATGAATTAATGCCTAAGGGGGAGTAAATTCATTCTTTTTAAAAACCCACAATGCACCATTTACTGCCAAGACTAAGAGGTCAGTTCGTGTGATTTAAAGAAAAAGCAAATACCAGTTTTCACATCTCACCTCAAACATGGGTAGGAAACCTTCCCATTTTACACATTAGAACGAATACAAAGTTACAAATACATTCATATGTAGGGTATATGTGAAGACAGACACAATACTCTCATTAGTGAAGGCATAGAAAATTTTCAAAATGGATTTACACAGTTAAAACGAGAAGTATGAGAAATTGAGAATGAAGCAGGAAGTTCATCTCAGTTATCCAAGAGTTCAAACAAAGTTGCACGCATAGGTTTAGTATGGTAGCCTACAGTTTAAAATTCTACCTTGGCATTGCAACTGGAAAAACAAGTTTGAGAAGAACTTTTATGCTATTTATGCAAAGTGATGAATGAACTCTTCCTAAATATTTAAGAAAAAAATGGTCCATAAAGTATGACAGGAAGAAAGATGGAGACATCATATACAGGCAAGAATCTCCCAAGAGTATACTAACATTCATATGAAAAAACATATTATTTTTCAAAATGGGCAGTACATGGAAGACTTCTTGAATTTCATTACCCACAAGGATGTGTCTCCTAAGAGATGTAAATTTGGTAGTTAAAGTTGTAATAAGCATTCTCAGCCCAGAAAAATAGTATAAAGGAAAAACATCTTGATGTATGTTCACCAGAAATCATTTCATGATAACCTTAAATCTTTCAAGAAGAGAATGTTAAATATATACAGCTTTGACTTGAAACAAAATCAAAAGAAAAATAAATAAATAAATAACACTTCAAACAAAGAAAGGGATAAGAAGGAAACTGAAAACATCATGAGGAGTTCTCTGACCTTCGCCAATTTAGTAGGTGCAAGATCCATCCCCACCTTGTTTGTATGTAAGTTCACAGCCATAAAATCCTTTTGATATATGAATTTACTTTCAAGGTTTCCAGTTGAAACCAGCTTTCGAAATATGGAAAAGAATGCTAAAGATGCTCCTGCATGAAATTTGAGCACAAGAAGCAATTCAAGCCTCAAGCTAGGAGAAATCAACGTAAAAGAAGAATTCTCATCTAGAGCACAATAACCAACATAGCATACTATACTACACAAACTTCAAGGCGTCAACTACTCAATCAAGATAACATGATAATAAGATAGGCATACAACCAGTGTGGATATTGAAAATTAATAGTGCTCATGAAAAAAAATGTAAGCTAGAAGTACACACATGAGTTGACGACAATAAGAGATACAGCAGCAGTGAAGTAAAATTTGCAACTTTCATGTATGAAAGCAGTAGATTCATGCAAACAAAACACGAAATCCACACACATTGCTTGGAATCTAAGAACTAAAATCTTGTTAAAATGAAAAAGAAAAATACGGAAAAAAAAATGACAATAAAACCAAGGTTTTATGTAGAGAGAATCAACCATTGAAAGGATACCAAATTACCTGCTGCATCATACCAACATGAAAAGACAAAACCGAAAGAAAAATCAAGACAAGCAGATCTTGTTATTGCTTATTCGTGAAATTTTACCATCAAACTTAATGAGTAAAACACAAACAAAATCAAAGAGTACCTACCACTCCTACAACCAAATCTAGCAAATTCACCAACTAAGAACAGCAACAGAAAAGACTATCAACTCACACCCAAAAAGAATCCCCCAGCTAAAAAACCATACCCTGAACCCCCAAAACCCAGCACACCAATTGCACAGTAGCAGCACCAACCAACAACATAAGGAAAAAGAAAAAGATAAAAAAAAGAAAGAAAGCTAGCAAAGGCCATGAGAAACCAGCTAGTAACAATACCATCAACAGCAGCAACATTTAAGAAAAATACTTCACAGTAAAAAAAAAAAAAGAGGAAGCCACAACAGCATGGAAAAACCCAACAACAATTACACAGCAATCCGATTGCAGAAACACAGAAAAACCGAATTAACGGAAAAAATTAGAAGTGAAATCAGATTTAACATCCTACCGTAACGACGAGAATTCTAGAGAGAGGGAGTTTCCAGATCTGGTAATCACTGCAACCCTTGAATCTTCGGAACCAACGAACTATAAGAAGAAAAAACCAGAGAGATAGAAGAAGCGAAGTCACCCGCTAGGGACACAGAGACAGAGAAGAGAGAGAGAGAGACTCGTTACGTAATAAAAGCCCTACTAATAAATAAAGCAAGGGCGGCTCATTTTTTCTTTTTCTCTTTGTGCTTTTTTCTTTTAATTTTGTCGAAAAAATTAAAATTACTTTGGTGAGTAAATGGCCTCAAGGGAAACCGAATAAATATCGAGGGTTTGTGGAATGACAAGAATGTCCTTGACTGCAAGTGCGGCGAGGACAGGCGTCACATGCTTGCTGGGCATGCATACTTTTGGTCGAAAAGGATATTGCAGTGGAATCCCGCGTTTGCCCCTGGTGTGAGGAATCGTGTGGACAGACCGAAGGCTGGTTTTGTCTTTTGGCGATTTGTCCGTTCTGGAGTTTGTGTTTTGTCTTTCGCTAGTGGAGGCAGAGGCTGCCGTGGCGCGCTCGTGTCTACCAACATGGAACAAAAGATCTGGGGATTTGTTCCCCTGCGGTCACAATATTTTTGTAGTATAGTCCTAGCCGTTAATGTTTTGGGAGACTGCAAAGTGAACGATGTAATGACCGAGAGGAACGGACGATGTTGTTGTCGAATTTTGCATGTGTGAGGATAAGCGTAGCGGATTGGTATCACCTCTTCCAGCGAGAATCTGGTAAGCTGGGTTGAGATGGACATGATGACGCAAGCATCAGCCTCGGCTTCCGTTTTGGGCAACTCAGCTGAGCTCATTGTGTGATGTGTGGGTTTTTCTTTGGCCCAACTAGACAATTACTAATATAAGAAGATTCGTTTTCTTCTTCTTCTTTTTCTTCTTCTGAATAGTTGGCTTAGATTTGAGAGTTCAATAGTTTTGACTTACAAACTGTGTGATGGGTAATGTAATAGTAATTTGTTGAATTGTGTTTAGACGGTGGGACACGGAGACCTACTGGAGCAAGGCATTAGAATAAGGAGATTATTAGGTAGTAATACGTCAGCTATCATTGAGGAAAATGAAGATTGATTAAGCTTCACACGATCCAATACCCATTTCATTGCTACAGGGATTTTTCTTCCCTATATGGCACCTGTCCTTCGTGATCCTCTTTCTCTGTCTCCTCGATTTTTGTAAGCAAACAAATAATTGGTTTTTTGGTATATAAGGTAATTCGAAATTATAAAAAAAATTGGATATAAGAAAAATGAATTGTTATAATTTAGTTCTCTTTTGTGTCAAATTTCAGTTTATAAATGTTTTTTTAGAAAAAACATCAAAACTTCTTTAGTAGTGTGAACCTTTAGGCGTTGTTTGGTTCTTCGTATACAATAAGGCTTGATACTAGTAGACATAATATATATAGTATAAAAGGTTTATTGTATAAATTTTTTATCCTATTCATTATTTGGTGTGCCTAAATAACCTGGACTGCGGGGCAATAACCGACAACGGCAGCAGGTGAGTGACAGGTGGGGGCAACTGATGGGTGACACTAGTGGGCGACGGCCAACTGGTGGCAAGCAATGACCGAGGATGGCCTTGGAGGCCAACAAACAATAACAAATATGTAATAAAAATTAATTTTATAATATCAATTAATATTATTAGATCTTATAGTATGTATCAAATGAGACTTTAGAATTTAGTCTATTGATTTATGTCGCCATTAAACCAGTCATTCACTTTGTCCAATGCATCTTCTTTCTTAGTATTCAGAGGAAAAGTCAAGGTTATTATCATCGAAGATTAAAATCATCTAGTCGCTTAGCTTAATTGAATGGCCTCCAATTTCTTAAAGTTTGTGCATATCCAAACAAGATAAGAAATGTATAAGACGCGGTAACTTGCCAATTAAGTCCTTTGTGAGTGGTGACGTCGTCCTTAACGCCATTGTCACGTCCGTTGCCAGCTTAATAGCTTCTCCAGTCCACACTCAGAAAGGAAAAATTATGGGATAAACGATTTTAAAAATTCTTTTCAAATATATTAAAATTTAATTTTAATCTGTAGTGAAGAATAAATATTTTTTTTGTTTTTAAGTTTTTTGTACGATATTCTAATAAAATATTTTATATAAAAATAATTTAATTTCCTAAACAATAATGAACATATTACCTCCTTTTAAAAAATAGCAAAAATTTTATGACCACAAGTCCGCTAAATACTTAGTCCAAAACAAATTATTCTATCTTAATTTATTACTGACTGACAAAGCTGCCCCCGTATGACGATCGCCAAAAGCTCAAGGGAATCAAATTCTTATTGGTGCAATTTGTATATTATTTTAGACCAATTTTATACCTATTTATGCGACATCATCTTAATTCAGTTACCTAACTTTTTTAGGTTTTAACTAAATTATTTACATTCCCATTAAAACATAAGTTAATGAGTGCCCTAACAATACTTTTTAAAGAGTTAAAATGAAAAATATGTTAAAATTTGTAATGCTTTTAATATATTGAAAATATTTTATTTTTTTATAATTTAAATTCAATATATTGACATATTAAACTCACGTGCCCACACAATCATCATAAATGCAACATAAAAAATTATATAAATAAAAATATTTGATTCAATAATCAAATGCATATTTTTTTTTGTTATAATATATCAAACTTTTGGAATTTTAGAAGCCAAAGCCAAACGACCAGTCACACCACTCACGTGCTCACACAATCGTCAATCGCGACATCCAAACTTCACCGCTAGTTCACTGCATCCAACAGTTTACAGAAAACGAAAATCGCGGTTGCACTACAACTTTTCCCTGCAACGGAAACGGCTACACTACGTGGCGGTCCCCATTCCCAAAACGCGGAATCAGATGACCTAACCACACGATCATAACAGCACCAACGAGGCCTTAGAAGTTTCAACGCTCTTAATGCGCACGCTGCGTCGAGCGCGTGCGCAGCGGAAAAGCCCAATGGGCCCACATGGCAAATCGACAAAAGAAATGGTTGGCCCAAATTGGGTGCAAAAATCGAATGCAATTCACACGTGGCGACGAGGGAATGGTTGGTTCAGGCACCAATAATTGGAGTGTGCTACACATGGGAGGCTCTGTGGAAAAATACTTGTGTCCAGGGAGAAATGCTTTTTCTTCCTGGGTGAGTTTCCACAACACATGTGAGATGAGAAAGAAGATATAATGAAAAAGGTTGGATGTGTGGTTGTATGATTACATGGAGGAAGAATGCATTTCCTCCAGAGGATGATAGACTATCCTATGAAGATCCATTTGTCACGCCACCCCAGGGTCACCACTGAGCAATATGAATCTATTGTATTTTTTTTTTATTGGGTTTTTTCTACCTAAGGACACTTATGAAGATTTAAAAGAATATAATTTTTTATTAAAAAATATAATCATTAAGTTTTCAATGCATAAGGATCATATAATCATTTTTTATTTGCATTTATCCTTCTTTTTTTTTACATAACATTTTTTCCTTTGTAATAAATAATTGTCCTTGGGCCCATTTTCTCCCTTTTTGTGTTGCAAAGATTAATTTAGAAAGTGTTAATCCTGTGTGGTCAACCGCATAAATCGTATGCGTCATGATGAATGTCGAGAGATAATTTGTGGTTTTGTACTTTGTACTTCTTTGTAGGCGCGCTCCACGTGGTTATGATCGCTTCACAAGAATCAATCAAGATCTAGGCACACTTCTTATTTAAAAAAAAAAATTCTACGTACTGTTAAGTTGGTAACTTAAAGTTGTTATAACTGAAAATTTCTACACACTTAATATTTTGTGCAAAAAGTTTTCACATTTTTTTAAATTATATACATTGTATGTTTCTTAAGGTAGTGTTTGATAGGAAGACAAAAATAAAAATCCAAGACAATAGAGATAATAGAGATAAAGACATAAATAGTAAATATGTATAGGAGTATTATTGAAAAAAATATTAAATTTTTATCTCCATATCTTGTCCATTTTTGAAGGTATAGAAATTTTGTATTTTTCTATCCCAAAATCAGAAAATTTCTTCTTATATTCCTTTCTCCTACCAAATAAATTTATATTTCCAATTTCTATATTTCTATGCTAGAGATAAAAACAAACACTACCTAAGAGTTTAATACATTCTTAGTCTTTTACGCATGGAATAGCCGTTTGAAAACTTCTTTTAATAATTTATACTATTTGTAAAGAGAATAGTCCCTATTATATCTAAAATTCATATTTTTTAAAATATCTTTAATGCATAGAGATGTAAAGAAAGTTATAAAAACAAATGAAATAAGTTAAAAAAATTAAAAGAAATTATAAAAATAAAAAAATATAGATTGGTATATGCCTATCAATTCACTAGTAGTAGTAGTAATAGGCAGAGAAATTGCATAGTGAATCAGTGATTCAATTTATAATACAGTGGTTCACCAAAAGCAATTCATAATATAGTCAACTTAGTAAAAGTAATCGATAATAGCGAAGAAATTATTTTTGTTTTATTGTAAGCTAATGGTCAATTTGTTGGCTTGTCTCTTGGCGTTAATCAAAAGCAAGCCATTGTTCTTAATATATTCATTGAGCTTTTTTGGATTTATTTTCCAGAACTTAACGAAAGAAATTACAAAAGTCTAATTGTCCCTTGGCATTCATACAAGCCATATTTGCTCACCACGCTCTCGATCGAATCTAGGACAAGTTCATGGAAGGGCAAAATTATCATTTAATTTTTTTATGAATAAAATAATAGTGCAAATAACGAAATTCAACAAGCAGGCAATTTTTTTTTTTTTGGTTTACCATAAAAATATATGATGCCCATCTTTATCATGTTAATGTAATTAATAAATATGTACCACATCTCCTCTTTTTTCTAAATTTTTTTTGTATAAACCATAGGTATCCTCATATTAAAGGAGTCTCGTTAAACTAAAATGACCACTTGCTAGCTGATGTATGCATTTGTCGGCACATATTTTTGTAAAATATTACTTAATTATTAATTCTTATAATAAATATGTCAAATTTATTAAATAAAATCATCGATAGCCAATTATATTGAATATTGTCTGGAAATACTGCGATTAAAAAAAACATAGCTTAAATAGAATCTCATAAATAATTGTACTTATAGATCGATTGCCATGGAGACAAAACAAGTTGATGATACTGAACTATGGATTTATGAGTGATAAAGAAACTGAACAAGCGCTAGCGTGGTTTAGTTTATATGAAGCCCCACCTTGTCGAGGTTTGTGCTTGTAACTTTGCTCTAACCAACACCTTTGATTAATTACAAGAAAGGAAATTCAGCAATTAGCTAGTGGTTTCGCTAAGTTTGTTTTATAAGGGTTTATCTAATTAGTACCTTAAAAAAATGATTAAAGAGCTAAAAAATGAAATATTTATATTGAAAAAAATGAAATTGGATGTCTTTAGGGCATTGGAGTCATAATAAAACTTTGAAATTAAGCTTAACTTTTATTTGTAACCTATGTTTCAAAAAGAAAAGTCCTCATTATTTCGGCGATGGTATAACAATTATTGTATTTTTAACGCCATTATAATAATTGCAATTTTTGCTTCATTGACACAAATTCATTGACTTCTTTTATAAAACGCCATTTAAGTCGAATTATTTTGGCGATGACATCAAAGTGTGGTCAAATTTGAAATTGCAATCTTAAGAATTCGTTCGGCAAATGAATTTGTATGGACTCTATTTTAGGTCTGCTACAAAATTAGACGCTGATATATTAAGTGGTAAAAACTATGAACATGGAAGCAGGATAATAGAGTTTATATATATATATATATATATATATATATATATATATATATATAGTAAATATTACACCACTAATAACTTTTAATTAAATAATTTTTTTATTGATCCAACGTTGAATTATAATTACTTATCATAAAGATCATTTTTGTCAAATTTTATGAAAATTAAATATTAATAACAATGCAATCATGTAGCTCTTATTTTTATCTATTTTAAGTATATATATTATGTTAATTTTGATGTATATAAAAATTATGTCAAACAATTTTAGATTAATTTAAAATTTTATATACTTGATCTATATGACATGAACTTCTAATCAATAATGGATTTTGTAAAAAATTACACCAATAAAAAGTTATTTAATAATATAATATTTTCATTATACCAGTGTGACTTTATATATATATATATATGTTTTCTAGCACATACTTTCTTCCTATATTTCATTAGGTGTCATTTTGCTAGAATCACAAGATGAATATCTAGAGCTTATAAAATAATACGAAACTTTTTCTTCTAAAGGAAAATATAATTGTCATCATTATTCATGAAACAATTTTTTTATAATTGAAGTAATTGATTTTATTTATTTGAACTAACACATTTTTTTTAAAAAAATTACCAGTACCTAAAGTTGACTAATTAAACTCCAAATAAATGTAACTCAAGGCACAAATAATTAAGATGTAGGATGTAATACCCTTCCAAATACAACACTATCCTTAAACCATAATATCAGACTTGAGAGTTGTTATTAATAAGTTAGTGGATCTTGATTAAATATTTATAGCATATGCAAACAAGTCATGCAGGTAACTATTCCACGGTTTTACTTAAATATATAAAAAGGGAACAAAGGTTAGATAATACATAATGTGTATAATATGACAGTAATACTATAGAATACATATCCAAATACATGAAAAAGCTCTTTTATAAACCTTCACAAAACATTTGTCTTCTTAAACATTTATACATATATAATAGCTGACAATGGTTTTTGGTAGTAGACTATAATTAGGCACTTCTAGTACGAGTAGCTTCATTATTCTTAAGCTATCTGGAGATGACACATAAACACACAAATATAGGGGTGAGAATTACCAAATTCTCATAGGTATTCCAAAATACACAACAATCAATGTCATCATCATTGTCACAACTACTTCGATTTATTTAAAAAAATGATCATGCATTAACATAATAAAGGATCATTTTAAAGTTTAAAAACATCATTTTGAAGTGGGTTTATTTTAAAAGCATTCAAGCATTTAATTCACATGTATCATAATATTCCAAAACTTACAATAAATCATCATGGACAAATAATTTAGAATAATATATGTATACATATGATAAATGCAATAACTTTCTTCACTTCCTTAATTAACTTCATTTACTTTTCTTGATTTTGATATCTCTCTCAACTTCACACGTCCTTAACATAAGTGACTTTGCCCACTCTAGGGTAATAGACTTTATCAAGATTAAGCTCATTCCTATACATAATTATCGAATTTACTATTTATAACCAGGTTTACTTTCACTAGATTGAGGAGATCCAATAAATGGTTAGGTTCACTCTCTCTGACAATTTAATTTTTATAAGTGGTCAAGTATGCATTCCCTAACAATTTAGTCTCTTATTTATTGTGAAATAATTTGACAACTCATGTTTCATGCTCCATGTTATATGCACAGGCATAATAATCATATATACCTAGTATCAACAACTAAATTACATAGTGTATAAGGAACAAAATCATTGGCATATTACTCATAATCACATTTCAGATTATAAAGCACATGTCCTGTAATTTCAATCTTAAAGAAAATTTTAGTTAATTAATCAAACATCATGATAATTGGCTGAAATAATTCACATATGTACTTAAATGTCTATATTAATCTATAAAAAATTTGACTCAAAAGAAATTTTTTGCTAGGTTAAAAAAATTATACCCAGGCCTAAACAATCTATCAAAATCCATCACTTTTTAAAAATATCATATGAGCCTAAAAATCTCTAAAAAAAATTAGAGATATACTTCATGATGTCCATAACAACATATAAAAAATTCAAATCAAAATTCTATCATTTGATGGGATAACAAAAATGGACAAATTCAATGGTTAGAAATAGGTCAACCAGACAAAACAGGATTCTGTCACAATTTCAAAATTTTTAAAAATAGTAAATGTTCATCAATGATCCTAAAAAAATATAAGAAAGTAGTTCCATATGTTAGCTTTAATATATAAAAAAATTCAGCTCAAAAGATATCTCCAAATGTGTTTTAAAAATCATACAAACATACTACCAGGATTCAAAATCAAGTTTTTAACACACTACACCAAGATGTAAGTCGATCAAAAAAGCTTCCTAGCAACATATATTACCTCAATCAAGCATGTTCATAAATATTTAAACTCTAAACTATGATAAATAAAACCAAACCCTAGCCTAATTATTTGAAATTTTTTAGAAAATAAAACTAGATTGAAAGAGCTTTTCAAAAAATTTCTATATTTAGCAAGCAAGCCTTTCCATTTGTGATGATTTCTCTAAGTGCATTTTCACCCAAAAACTCACCAAACCAACGACCCTTTCTTTTACAAAGCAGGCAGTGGACTTTTCTTGATAATAATGTGGGATGATGATCCTTTTAGTTAGAATTGGAGGTGTCAATGAGTAGATTAAGCTTTGTATTGAAGAATTTGATTTTGGAAGTAATAGAAATAAAGTTTTTGAGTTTGATCACATGGGTTTTTTTTGTGTTTTTGAAACATGAAGGCTGCAAATGAAAATACGCCTGAAAATTTAGAGTGTGAAAAATAAGTAGAAAGGTTAATATTAAAGATGTGTAAAATTAATTGCACAAAGACATAATTTTTTTGTAATGAAAAATTAAAATAGAATTTTGTATAGTTATGCTTTGATCTTGACAAAGTTGGGAGGTGTGGTCATTCTCCTTGCCATACATTTGTAAAGTTTATGGTAGAGGAGAAACTTGCTCTTTAAGATTCATGCGATATAAGAAATTGCGCATTAAAACTTTAACGAATGAGATATTAGTTCTTGGATTAATTTTTTTTTCACAAAAGCTTCCTTGTCTCATTTTTATTATTGTCAAATTTCTAAAATTGTAAAATATGTATTTAATTTAAGTGAAAATTGGGTGGTTACATAGGACATAATAATTTTAGCGTTAATTTTCTTTTCATTTGTAAATTGACTCAAACTTAAAATCTGATTACTTAAAAAATTATAAACTCACTTGAATAAATTAAACATTGAACTAATACATATATGTTTGTGTTTATAAAATAATTTAAGACTTTAAAACTTCTAAAGAATGCAAGTTCTGGAATAATTAGCCGAGACAAAGTTTCTTCGAATTTTTGCCATTAGCATAATTTAATTTGTATACACTAAAAATATCTAAAATAATTTTACATTATGAACTAATAATATTTTATTAAATTTATAAATTATAAAAAATAATTATTCACTATCACAGTCACCAATTATGATTTATTATTTTGATTAATTTTTATTGATTAATAATGTAAATTTATTTTATATTATCCGTGCCTAAAACTAAACTTATGTAGCAGTTATTATTTGTATTTTCATTCTTAAAATGCATACTTATCAGCTACCAAAAAAAATAAAAAATGCGTACTTATCCAGCTCATTTTTTTGTTGTACCTTGAACTAAATCCCAATTCCTTTTGATACAGTATTAGAGGTATTTTCTGGGCATAAACTCCTAAGTTATTTCCCAATATATAGAGTCCTCACATCGCAGTTTCCATTAATTGTCATCCATTTTTCCTTAAATAATTGTTTGCATAAAAAAAGTGGACCATACACTTTTCTTTTAGAAAAAGTATGTACTGAATAAAAGATTATAATAAAAAAACTTGAAATTGTTGTGATGCACGGGCATGTGAATCACAAAATATGAATTCGTGATAATTCAATTCTAGTCATTTTCTTATCAGTTATTAGTCGCTTGCACTTTAGAAAAATATTCTTTTTTGGATCTGCAGTCAAATCTTGCTCAATGGAAAAAGTTATATAGCGAGCTTTTTTTTCTCCTGTCCTATTAAAATAAATCAATATTACTTTGTACTCTCAAATGGATGAGTGACCTATTAGTACAACTTATCCAATAACTAATCTCAGATTTTGAAGGTTCTAGACTTCTAGATAAGTTCAATCAATTTTTTTTTCTGTTTTCTTTTCAATTAGAATTTAATTTATATGCTGTTAAAGACAAAAGCCAATTTACAATAGAAATTATATTAGTTCTTCGATCATTCAAGCTAAAATTATAATTACAATCAATAAAATTGTACAACATTAGATAAATCGCATTAAAATGTTAACAATTTTGCTTCACACATCAAATAAATAACTACATAAGAAGTGAGCTCCAAAAAAATCTTTGATTTTGATATGACAGATTATGATGTACAAAATATAAGTCTTTTAAGATTAGGCATAAGAATTAAGATTATGATTAGATCTTATTGATATTTTAAAAAAATAAAATTAAAAGATAAAAATACTCTTCGTAAATTATATCTTTGTTATATAATCATATTCACTCACTTTTACTCATCATAAATATAAGCTAAAATAGATAAAAAATAATTAATAATTTTTTAAAATATAAAAATGACTTATATTTTAAATTAGATAGAAAATTTAAAAATGATTTATATTTTGATCAGAGTGAGTACGGAGTAATGTAATAAAGGGAAAAAAAGCCCTTGACTATAAGCTTCATTTTGCATAGAATCACCATATATATAATTTTTTTTATTGAGATAAGCACCAACTTTCCACCATAACAAATCTCCATTTATTGGCACAATTGACTACGGTTTCACAGCCTCCAACTCTGCCGGAAGGCTCGAACTGGGGTGTTCCTTTACCGGAGACAATGCTTTAACCATATGAGTTGCGCCTCATGTGCAGTGCAGCAACTTCAATTTTATTTTATTTTTTTGGTGTGCGCGCAACTTAATTTATCTCCAGCAATTAGCGTGCAACAACATGACAGTGGATTAGTGGCCCATAGCCGCCATCCACTACACACCAAGATGACTCGTAGTCCAAACTTAAGAAACAAGATCTAAAGAAAGGAGCATAGCCCAATAAATTTGAGTTCGAAATCCAAATAATGGCCCGTTTAATGACCACACACAGCAAGGATAAAAAAATTTAGATTTTGCTTATATATTTTATCAGTTTTAATTGAATTAGACAATTTATTTTATTGATCATAATATAATGAAATTTAGAATTTAGAATTTCATGCATACTACCCAAATCTCTACTATTAAATCAATCCTAGTGGGTTTAGACACTTTTTTTTTTTTAATCCTAACGTGATTCTATTGGACACTTTATTATAGTAGGCTTTGCTTTTTATTATAATCAATGGAATTATATTATATTGACAAAAATATAAATCACATTATTGTAGCTACTAAATTTTGACAAAATTTATAACTACGTAACATTTTATATTTTATTAATTGCAATGAAATTCTAAAAATGGATACATTGCTAGACTTCTTAGATTTGCATTCAGAATCAATGAACATAATAAATATGCCATATCATTTAGATGATTAAATTTTGATTTAAAAATTTTTTTCTTCTTTTAAGTTAAGCTATTTTAGTCTTAGTGCCTCTATATTTTTTTTCAGCCTTTGGTCAGCTTTTTTTTTTTTTTGCAATATTACACCTTTAATCTAAGGTGAAACTCATCATTTTATTCTTTAAAGTGATCATCTCACTTAGAGAGTAAATTAATGAGGTTTTACTTTTTAGATTAATAAAATTAAAAGTAAAGACATTTTTACTCTATTGATTTAAGGACGAAACTTTTTACTTTGTTATTTAAAGTCATTTTAGAGGATTCAAATCCAAAATTTAAATCTCTATAAATATTTTAAAATATGCATTTAGTCTTTACTTACACTGAAAATTTTATATTTAGTCATTACAAATAGTTTTTTTATTGATATAAATATCACTATTTAACGGTGCTAGCTAACATTAGGAATTAAAAGCATAATTTAGGAAAGATGATAAAAATCAAAACAAAAAAAAGGTAGAATCAAAATGATCTTTATTTATAGAATTATAAATATGTTTAATCCTATTTTTTTTATATTTTATCATTTCAATCCTAAAATATACCATATACTTTAGAAGGATGGGTGCAACCTCTAAGTTTGATTAATTACATTCAAGAATAACACAAACGGAAACCATTCTAAATTAAAATATCCACGAACTGATTGCCAAGAGCTGAATGAAGTTACTATATTTCACTCTTTTTGAAAAATATTATAAGTTTATTTTTGATGTATTGATAGTATAATTTTTTTATACAGATCATTTAATTATATATTGTTCCATAGATAAAATTAATTGATTCTCATTCCTCTACTTCAAAAGCCATATAAATAAGATAACTTGATTTAATAATAACAATGTAAATAGTGTATTCAAATTAAATTAAGTAATTATTTATAATTCGACACATTTCTCCTTTTTTTTTTTAACTCTCAGACACATATTTACGCCAAACGTACTCTTTATTCCAATTAGACAACTTCTTAACTTTTGATTTTGAAATAGTCTTCACTAATGTAAAAAGAATATAAAAGTGAAATAAACTTTAAGTTGACTAAAATACCATTAATTCTTACAATTATAAGAAAATTGAAATTTTGTAATTTATGTAAACCAAAAATCAAATGAATTTAAGACAGTTCGGGTTCTTGTGCTATCTCCATATTAGCATCAGTAACTGCAACGGACAAGTCCCATGTAATCAGTTCCATTAATTGTTAATATGTTCCAATCATAATTTTGATTTGAAAAATAATTTAAATTTTATATTTGATAACAAATTTTTAATATGAGAATTAATTTTAAATTCAAATTAAATAATAGAAGGTATCCCTAAATTAAAAACTCAAATAATTAAGACAGGGAGTCAGAGCCCAAACTAGCACATCAAAGTAGAGAAATATCATTTTGAAGGTTCCAAAGAAAAATCCTTATTCACTTTTTTTAAAAAAAATAATACACACAAAAATAAAATTTCAAAACATAAAAAGAAAAGCAAGAACCTTCATCTCAAGATTAACCACGGTTCGATAATGTTGATAGCACGTCTCTTCAATTACTGTATGCCAACCCATTGGATTCATAGGTTGTGACACATTCCCGAAAGAGGCCTCTATAATAGTATTATTTAGATTATGAATGAGTCTCTCACACAAACACTGAAAAAAAAAAAAAAAAGGACAACAAAAGATGTAGGCTCCACTTATGAACTTGATTTTCATTAAATTTTTATTATTTGAATAAGAGAAATTTGTTGCAATTACCTCAAACTTATTTCTGGTCCCCTTTTCTTAATCGCAATTCCTGGTCCCCTTTAAAAATTCTTATAAGGAAACCAATGAGGAAAATTAAAAAAGAAAAAAAAGAAAGAAAGAAAAATCTAAGTGCAGATGATTTGAAGGCTTTGTTTCAAATCCTGACACCCAAAGGAAGCTTCAAGTTTCCCACATGGAGCAGATGCTGTCCCAAGGCAACTTTTCTGCTGCCAAGTTCATCAACCACACTCAAGTCTTTGCAAACATCTACCTTGAATGTAACCAATGCTTCTGATCTTCCTGCCAAGTGAACCTTCTCAAAGCCCAGCAAGTTTTTCTGGGTGCATTGTGCACTGC
Organism: Dalbergia oliveri; assembly: GCA_030441495.1. NCBI lineage: Eukaryota > Viridiplantae > Streptophyta > Magnoliopsida > Fabales > Fabaceae > Dalbergia > Dalbergia oliveri. Next base: position 40,662,856 of record JAMLFY010000002.1, on the reverse strand, counting down.
AGGAGGACTGAGAACAAGAACACAGTATGGCTACTGCTCATTCTCCCCATGTTCTTGACACTAAGGTGAACATCAAATGCCAGGTTCTGACAATGCTCACCAGCAACATCAAGTGACTTGCATTCTGAGGAACGGCACACATGATCCTCAGCTAAGGGAACAGACACCAACTGAGGTGCCTTAACTAACTTATGCTCAATACTGGAGTAGCTTATTCCATCCCCAAATGAGAAAACAGTTGCTCCTTTGTAGAATCTGTATGTTCTACCAGGGTAACCTGTGGCAGGATCAGGCCTCATATTCATATTGGTCATTGGTACTTTGTCCACATATGATTGTGGATACCATGTCATAGGTAACCTTCCACCTACATAAAAATAAATAAATAAAGTAAATGCACATTAGAATCAAAGTTGTGTCCTTATTGCCATGGTTTTAAATTGCAGTTGCAGTTGCACTAGGATGCAAAAAATTGCGGGAAAAGGTTGTTGACACAGCCGCAATTGTTGTTGCGATGCAATTGCTGAGGCCACCGCAATAACAATATTGCGACTGCAATTTAAACCACTTGTGTGTGATATGAGTGGTGAGTGAGACCATGAGACTGTGATGACCTACTTGGATTATGGAACCCAAAGATCACATCAGCTATGGCTGCTCCACCAGCTTCTCCAGGGTAACCAACCCATAAGATGCTAGTGATCTTATCATTGGTTTTGGCGAAGGACACATCCATGCCTCCTCCGGACATTATCACAAGGATCACAGGTCCCTTGGAGACTTTTGCAACTTCAGTCACCAGAAGTTGTTGCTGTCCTGGGAGAAGGATGCTGATTCTGTCAAGGCTCTCTGCTTCTATTGCTAGGCTTGCTCCCACTAATATCACGGTCGCATCAGCTGAGGTTGCAGCCTTTTTGGCATCATCTAGTGCGGCATTGGCGCATTGCACATCAGGACAACCAGCAGCATAGGTTGTAGGGACCAAGGCTGTTAGGCCTTGCAAGGGTGATGTATACTTGCATGGGATGCCTGCAACATTTAAGGAACTTGTTAAAATGTGACGTTAAGCAGAAAGTGGAGATAACAAACCTACAGGCCACAGTTAATAAGTTTGGTGCTTCTGCATTGAAATAAATAATAAATTGCCAAATTTGGCCTGTTTCTCATTGATCCATGTCTCTAACTCTAACTCATGTATGAACAACTTAGAGAAAAATTCTTGTGTGCTCCTGGTGTAAGTTTTTGCTCTTGCTTTGCTTTATTGGTTGCACACCACATCAATTTTGGTTCACTCAATCACCAATTTTTGCAGGCTACTTTTATCTTCTTAACCATCACGAATGTGACATGCAACCAATAGATCAGAGAAAAAGTAATAACTTGCTCTCAGAGCACGTCAGAATTTCTCCAAAGAGCACTCATATTTGAACATAAATCAAGGGACACATACAGTGACACCCACACACAAATGATGGGGTTCACCGTATGTACTCTCCCACTATTTCCCTTTCTAAAACTTTTCATCGCACTTTAAAACGTATCAACTTGTGTGTAAGAAGATGATGTCAAAATATCTTTTCTCTTTCTCCAAATTATAATAATAGTTTGGAATCTTGATACCTTCATAGTTTCCAATCATGGTCCTAGTAGCATTAGCATTAGGACCAACAACTGCCAATGATTTAATGGCTTTGGCATTAAGAGGCAGTGACCCTGGACAGTTTTTAAGCAACACAATCCCTTGCCTTGCAGCTTCACGGGCAAGCTCTTGATTTGCTGGAGTGCAGACATCTTTTGGGCCAAGGTTTCCATAAGTTTGCTTGCTTGGATCACCATCAAAGAAACCAAGACGCATCAACGTGGCGAAATTGTTGGAGACAGCTTTGGTAACGGCTGCTTCATCCAGAAGCCCTTGCTTGACAGCACCTTCGGTGTATCGGCCAAGAAAATTTCCACAGTTCAAATCTAGCCCTGTGAAATCAAATAATTTGCATATAACAAGCAAAAGTAAATAGATAGCTTTGATTTGGCTATAACATCACCTAGTTAAAACAACATAAATAACTATTGCTATTACAACAATGCGACACTCTTTGCTTTTATCAACAATAGTATTTGTCAAAATTTTTAATCAATTTAAAATACAAGACTTTTGCCGGTAACTAAATTAAAATTAATTGGTAACGCAGCAGTTGCATCTGAACATGTGATTGTATAGTATTCTCACGTGTAGTTGTTACCTGCCAGAATGGATTTGGCTGCAGCTTCTTCAGGGGTCTTGGTATAGTGCTGATTTTTGAAAAGCACATCTACTGAGTCACAATCAGAAACTATATATCTGCATGGCCCATATATTCATAATAGTGTAAAGACAACATTAACAACTAACATAAAAAAATTGAAAAATATTAGAAAAGATATAGGAGGATTCAAATATTATATATACCCATTTAGTTTCCACTGGCCACGGATAACCCCTTTAAGGAGGTCAGGGTCTGCACAGGTTGGCTTTCCATTAACCTGGTTGTAGGAACACATGACACTAGCAACATTCCCATCAATCACACAGCTCTTAAATGGTGGGTTGTACGTGTCATCCAAGTCTTGTTGTGACACCTAACAAAAGCAACAAGCAAAACAAAAAAAACAAAAAGGAAGAAGATGATTCTCTGTATTCCCATCCTTAAAAACACAAGAAATTGTACTTAATGGTAGATTACCACAGCATTGAAGGTGTAGCGCTGAATGCCTTTCCAGTTATCAATATCATAGGCAGTGTAGTGTTTGCAACAAGCGGCAACCTTGAGCTTGTTGGGGTCACCATCATCAGTTTGTTGGAGACCTCTAACGTAGCCTGCTGCATATTTGCTGGTGAGCAAAGGGTCTTCACCTGGTGTCTCCTGGCCTCGTCCCCATCTTGGATCCCTGAATATGTTTATGTTTGGCGACCAATATGTCAAACCAGCCAATCCTACATTGTGCATTGCCCTGGCTTCTGTTGAAACCACCTGTGGTGGTCACCAAAATTAGTTAGACACAAACAACATTAGAAAAAAAAGAAGATCAATAGTTTAACTGCATGCATGTTATTTTACAAAATTGATTAATTCAACTAGAACAAATGTCAAAAGCTCTGCATTTTAATTATTTGAAAGAGATTTGGTAAATGTTTATTCAAATGTACCATCTGATAATCTAGAAAGTGATTAATTTTTATGTCGCTGATATTAAATCAACATCAATCACTCTCTTTTGCTCCCGCTTCAATATGCAAGCTGTAATGTCTGATTAACCCACCTGCATTTTGTTTGATTCGTTATTGTATTACTATTGTTCAATTACAATTCTTCACCCAAAAGATAAGTCAAAAGCATTGAGACTTGAAGGAGTTAAAAAACCAAACCTGTAACTACCCCACCTTCTTCTCCTAATCAATAACCATTAATTTCAGGTTTTCAGCCTCATTGCATTATGCATAGGGAAGGAAAAAAAAAAAAAGGGAAATCTCACACGTACTATCTTCTCTCTTTTCCTAATAACTCCATTAAATCAATAATGACTGCATTATGAGAACCACCAACTTAAGTGACTTAACACCAACTTTCTGCATCACATTTTCCCAGTTTTGATAGAAACCCTTCAGAACTACCACAATAATAATAATAATAATAATAAAGTGAAAAGACACGATGCAGAAGATGATGAGAAGAAGAAGGAGCAGAGAAAGCTCACCCTTCCAATGGTTTCAAAGAGGGTAGCATTGAAAGAAGCCGCAATGAGAATCGGCATTGGAAAACTGGTTGCTCCCGGGACAACACCGGAAAACTTGGTCCCGGGACCAACATTCGAGACCCCATGAAGTGCCTCAGACCACCACTCATACCTCGGAATCCCGAGCCTGCTCACGTCCGAAGCAGAGTTCACCAGGTTCCCTATCTTCTCCTGCAATGTCAACCTTCCCACAAGGTCCGCCACCCTCGCATCCACACCCAAAGACTTGCTGCAGAACCCGTAACTCGCCAATGCAGGGTTCTTCCCAACGTCGCACGCGAAAACTGGACCATTCTGGCTCGAAACTCCATTAGAACTCAGCAAAAGAAACAAGAAACGGAGGAAAACAGAGACGACCTTCGGTGCTCTGTTTTCAGGGCAGGCCATTGCGACCTTTTGGGGACTCAAACAAAGAGAAGAAGCAAAAAGGGTATGCTTTTTATGAATCTAACGAGCTATATATAGACATATCATGTATTCATGTTAGAGTAATCATAGAGGAATATTTTAAAAAGAAGAAAAAAAATGGGAAGAAGCATTAAGATTAAGAACACGTTGTTTTTTAGCAGCCCGTGAATGTGATGGGTGTTTTGAGTGGGAAGAAGGGAGGGAACCTAATAAATGTAGCCGTGTAGGTGCTTTTGGCAGAGAGCCAAAGAGAACAACGGAAGGAATCTCTATTGTTTTTTGATCAGAAGCTCGTGTAGCTTAAACTAGTCCGTGAAACCAAAGAACCTTTTTCTATTGCATGATAATTATAATAACACTAAAGAGTTTAATTTATTTTTTATACTGTTAGTAGGTGTAGGTATGAGACTTAATCACGATAACTAATATGACAATACATGATGATAACATATGATTGTAAATAATATATATTAGATAATATGTTACACTACTTGCTGTATATAAACTAAACTGTAGAAAGCTTTTTGTTTTTTTCTTGTCTAGTAAATTGGAATGGACTGCTGGACCAGCACAGAGCAGTCTTACTGAGATAGTAAATCACGTGAGGGTAGTATGGCGGTTAGCCTGTGTGTGTTTTGGGATGGAAAAGTTGAAAACAGAGGAAAGGCTTTCCCTACATAAATAAAACAGAAATTAAGGAAAGGCTTTCTCTACGTAAATAAAACAGAAAGAAAAACAGAGCAAGCAGTGTGAGGGAGCTGTTGAAGAAAGTGGCCCCAAATTTTGCAAGGGAAAAGGTTCTCTCTTCCTATGAGTCAACTATGAAGGGGAGAAGTGATTCTTGTGATCTTGTGTTTACTATCTACTTATCTAGCTGGGGGATCCCAAATCCCAATTTGATCCTGTGAGGATCTTAGGCTGGATCAAATAAATGATTTGGGGTTGTCATTTTCTTGAACAATGCCAAATTAAATGGGAAGGTTGATTTATCTGATCCATTTTGCTGTTCATATTTTGTTATGATTTATATTCATGGACCAGTTTATCAATAAGGATTTTAGACTTATAGTTTTTCTACAACTATATTTTTTTTTCTTTTCTTTATGCGGTTCGATTACTGTAGTTTGATAAAACATACTAGTGTCATTTCATTTATGTGCTCAACTCATTTGTTGAGAAAAAGCTTATTTGTTGATGAGTGTGAAAGAATATTACAATCTTAGGCTTGTGATCCTCAACTTAGTTGGATAATTTTTTGTTTTTACAGAAAAAATATTAAATAATAGTATAAAATAAATTCATGCCAATAAGTTGAAGTGTGAATGTATGATATGTTCTCTATTTAAGTAAAGAGTAACATTATTTGAATCCTGTTTTTATTCTACTCACCCAACACTCTTAAAATAAAAAACATTACTCACCATCTACTTCTTTCCCTTCATCTTCTCTATCCACAATATTCTCTGTTTTCTCTCTAAATGTCTTGAGTGTCCCATATTTTGGGTTTAAATATCTTTATTTTTAAGTAAATGATGTGGTATCTTTCCTAAACTCTAAATTGGTAAATCCCTATGTTGTCCACTTTGTGTGTCCTTCCTTATTAGCCCCACTAGGGGCTAAATCTCCTATTGTCTTAAATAGTTTTTCTATAACTATAGCCTAACAAAACATATTAGTGTCATTTCATTTATGTAGTCAACATATTTATTGAGAAAAAACTTATCTGTTGTTGATGAATGTGAAAGTATATTAAAATCTTAGGCTTAGGATCCTCGACTTAATTGCAAGACCAAAAAATATTTAATAATAGTAAAAGATAAATTTATGCCACTAAGTCAAAGTGTATAATACACCTCTACTCTTTGAAATTAAGGAAATAATGTGGTGCTTTCCCTTGACTCTACCTGTCCTTATTTGCCCCACTAAGGGTTAAATCTCCTATTGTCTTTTTTCATTTTTCTTTTACAGAAATCTCTTATTGTCTTAACAAATCATTTTAATATTTTTTTTGACTTACTTGATGAATATTAATAGTTTTAAATTTTTAACTTACATTGATTAGTTGGAGTGGCAGATCTCTTTCTCCTTACTAGTAGCTTTAGGCTCATCCTAAATATGAAAAAATCGATTTCAAAGTCATGTCTCATATGAGTCTTCAAATATTGAATAATTAAGGTCTAATTGAAAGATATCTGTAGAAAAAAATTGTAAAATAGTTTTTGCTTTTAATTTTTGTTCAACATTTAACAATTTTAATAGATACAGCATTAATTCTTAATAAATAAAGCAACCAATTATATATAGCATAAGGGAGTAAAATCCTTTGCGTAGCTGTCACAAAGATGCAATGTTTTGTTCATGAATGATGAGGGGTCGTAATTTCGATGGATCTTAGGAGCAGTTTCCTTTTCTGACTTGTTTTTGTTGTGGCCTCGAATCTTGAAATGAAAAGAAAAAAAGGAAGAATAAAGAGTTTTCTCCTTTACATGCTCCAAGTACTATACATTACATACTCTAAGAATATATAGTACTAAAATCATAAAAACAATGTACAGTACTTTTCTCTACATAATAGCTCCCTCATATTGCGTTTGGTATTTGTTCCAAGATAGAAAGGATAGAGACAACAAGATAGGAAAGATAGAGATGATACTAGAAACAGAGAGAATTATATTTGATAGTAATGTACATGACATATTAATTGATAAAAAGATAAAGAATATTAAGTTATAATTTGATGAAAAATTAAAAAGTTAAAAGGGTAAAAATAAAATATGAAATATTTAAAGTAATATTATTTAAAAAAATTTTAAATTTATATTCTCATAGATATGTCTTCAGCGTCTCCTTTTTGAGCTATGAAAAATTAATTAAAAATTATCTTGGGACGGAGATAATTTTGGAGCTCTTATTTTTATTTATTCTCCAAATATGTTTATGTTAAATATCTCTCTATTTTTATTCTTGACAACTGTCAAATGCTAATTTAGTGACAATATTATTGGTGTGATTGATACCTTTTTTTAGTCATATGATGTATGTGCAAGACATCTAACCATGATGAATAGTTGTAAAACTTTTGAAGCAACCAAAATGAATATTAATTATATTTGTTGATGTAATAATAGTACTTTTCTTTTATGTACTTGATTGAATAATAGTGTAAAAAAAATTATATTATCAATATTTGTATTTGAATTTATTTTATTATAAAAATAATTAAATATTTAATAAATAATAATAACCAATAAGAGAAAACAAAAGTAATATTAAAAAACTCTTTTGATTGAATCAAATAGAATGAACAGCAGTACCCTTCCTTTTATTTTATTGTTTAAAGATTAAAAACCAATTTAGTCCTAAGATTTATACTAGGAAATAAATTATGTCTCATATTTAAAATATCCCATAATAGTTTCTCAAATTTCATAAATGGGAACATTTAGTCCCTTTGTCAAATTATAGTCTAAAATATGTATTGTTAACTTATTACGTGTATTATTAACTTATTTACGTATATTGTTAATTTTTATATATATATCCCAACTTGGTTCACTCTTCTAAATAAAATAATTTAGACCTTTTTTTACCTTTTATCTTATCATAGTTTCTCTAGAAAAAATATAATTTTAAATTGTTATTTGTTTTAGGAATAAAGAGCAGACGGTTAAAGCAATAAAAATTAATAGTATATGTAAGTAAGTTAATAGAATATTAGATATTTTTGTTCACAGAAAATTGATGGAGATATAAACTTGCCCCCAATATATAAAATTTAAAAGATTATGAGACTTTATAAATCTAAAGAATAATTTTTTCGTCACTACAAATTTCAAGGAATAAATTGAAATTTTAGTCTTGTAGAAAACAGCTGTACTCGTATGTAATGTTGCATCGTCCCTCAATAAGTGTAACATCAGAATGCGAGTTCATAGGAAGCCTGTCAAGTCGATTGTAACGGCCCAAAGCTAGGCCAGAAATTCACCATTATGCATAATTTTCCCGCCAAACACTTATGAAGGCCATGAGACACATTACACACGGACCCATGAACCCATTCATTCTTCCTGCAATTAAATAGGACAAAGTACTATACTTTTACTTGTGGACAAAAACCATGTTGCTTAAATAGTACGATTTACTTTTTGTGTGATCTTTTTGCAGACTTCGTTTATTGGTATGAAAAAGACATGCACAGAGGAATGTATATACATTGGTCATGTCCATGTTAACAGTAACGTGTGTCTTTGTTTTTCTAATTTAAAAAGTTCACCACAACTAATTAGGTAATGTTGTCGAACGTAACATTTCATCCACAAATATATTATTTCGGATAGTGTTCATCCACTATACCCACACTCATCACACCACTACACTGCATCTATATGTGCTAATTTCTTTGCGAATCAGATGGTAATAAGACCTATCAAACTCTACATTAATATTGTATTTATGTGTGACAACTCCATGCCACCAAAGTCAATGAAAGTAAAAGACACCGTGAGGTTCGTCTGGAAAGCCACCTAATTTCATTCTGCCAGCTATTGGTTAACCAAAAACCCTCATGAACTCCAATCAATGCTTCATTACTGGTTTCATTCTAGATGAAGCTGCAGCTAAAATCATCCGTAAAAACATACTAGTTAAGGAGCAATCACTGCATGGTTCCTTGACTCAAAACTATGATATGTTAAATTCATGAGATCTATACTAAATTCATGGGAAGAAGATTATGAGAGGTTTATGATCCATGCTTCATTTCATTCATATTATGTTGTATGGCATAATGACATAGTGACATGTTTCCCTTAATTAGTTGACATATTGCAAACTCACCCGGTTATCAGTTAGTCTTGACAAATGCTATTCCGTTTTTATACGAGAATAAAATGATCTGATGCTTCAACACTCTGCCAATATTTTCCGAAATCTAAGGTCCATACAACAAAATTCACATCTGTCTTTATTAGCAACTTCCTGCAAATGGTTTCTGACTGCTAATTCTACTAAAAGGTTTCCATGTTCACTGAACCTTCCATAGAATAGATTAACATATTAGTATACCTTTGTTTTGCCCCGCTGGGGGGGGGTTGTAAATCCAAGGAATTACGCTTGGGTCGATGAATATCTTTATGATGAAAATTTGTAGTTCCATTCATATCCACTCCTCAATTCAAATTTTGGTAGGTAGTATTTGGTGTTATATTTTGATTATTTTAATATAAATCTTAATGATTAGTACATGATTTTGGATGGTAGCCAACCACTCCTCTATCTACTATTTACTACTACCATGTGCTATTAATTAATAAAGACATTCTTCAAAGAGTCACCATGTAAATGTCATGTGGTTTAATTTGAGTTTGCATCATCTATTAGGGACAAGATATTTTCTTGTGTAAATTACATATGATCACTGGATCGGTGATGAGGGTGTGCACATCAAACAATCCTCTCCCGTAATATCATAGCATGCATTGGATGAGCTGGCAATTAGCAATACACGTTTCTATTATGAAATTAAAAATAATGGTGAACTATGAGCTCTTAAGCTGCTATAAGACAAGAAAACTTTCACATTGAAAGATAAAATATGAACCTAAATATTATCCCAAGCGACAGTGGACATGCCAGAAAACAATCTAATATTATATGAAGCATGTATTACACGCAAACATAGCTCTCACTTACTGGTCCTTCTCTAGATTCTAGAATGCTATAAAGCTAGCAGCTAAAATCATACTTGTTTGGAATGATGCTTGTTCCAGTAAAAACATACTGAGTTAAGGAGCAATCATCTGCCCATGGTTCCTTGACTCAAAACAATATGATAAACTGTTAAATTCATGAGATCTATACTAAATTCAATGGGAAGAAGATTTATGAGAGGTTTTTTATGATCTACATGCTTCATTTCATTCATAAAATTATTGATTGTACTGGCATAATGACATCAGTGACATGTATTGAACATTCCCTTATCAATTAGTTGACATATTGCAACTCACCCGGTTATCAGTTACAAATTTTAGTGGTCTTGACAAATGCTATTCCGTTTTTATACGAGAATCAAAACATGATTCTGATGCTTCTAACAGAGAAACAATCTGGCCAAGTATTTTCCGAAATCTAAGGTCCGATACAATGGCCCAAAATTGCAAAGTTAATTAGTGGTTATGGAAAACATCTCTTTCTCTCTTATTAATTACTATTCTTTGTCTTTATTAGTCTTGAACTTCCTGCAAATGGTTTCTGACTATTATACTCTAAAGTCTCTATTACTTGGAAGTCATCCTCACCTCAAGTGAACTAACCCATCTCACAGGCATTTCCATCTCTCATGTCTCACTGAACTTTTCCTTCCAAAATATGTTCATGAGACATGTGAAATTTGTCATTAAAAGCAAAGAAAATTATCCTATTATCTACCATTTTTTGAGCTAATTCATTAGATATTTGCCATTTTCCATGGTCATAAATATTTTTAACCATTGTTGATGATTTTAGGGGGTGGGGTTTCTTAATTTTATTGCTCTTTGGAAAACCAATTTGACACCAAGGTAAAATTAACGATAATCTTGGGGTATTTTACACCAAACAAGATGGAATAAACCAAACATCAACATATTCTTAATGATGAATCACATTTGGTATGTTCCTTATTCGCATACCAACACCTGTCCTTGCAAATAAAACTCCTTTTGAACTTCTCTTTAATAAATCCCTGATTTTACAATTTCAAAATTTTTGGTTGCTTATGCTATGCCTAACATATGCCTATTTGGTGTGTATGGGATTTCAAAATGGAGTAAAAGGATTTGTTATATTTGATATTGACACAAAGGAAATTTTCATTAAGGGATGATGAAATGTCCATGCCCTACAAACCTGAATACATTGGCCCATGGTCCACATGTCCAGGACACATTCCCTCACATCACATCCTCTATCTACTCATAATAGCCCAAGACACATACTTGTTCCGTCAACTCACCATCGCCTCCAGCCTACCTCCTAGACGCCATTAACTCGTCAAAGACATCATCTTCTAAAGAGTCCAACTCATATACTTAGATAATACCGATATGTCTCTTTCCCTCCCAACAGCTACAAAGAGGCCATTGTTCATGATAACATGCCATGATTCAACACTTTTAGGTTCCCCCCAATGTGAAGCCCATTGGTTGCAAATGGGTCATGTGGCTCTATTGAATTACAAGGCTGAAAGGGGTTTGCATGTCATCTATTAGATGGCGACAAGAGTATGACCATTGGCATATTCAGCAATTAGATGTAAATTCTCTCACATATGGACATCACTGGACCAAAATGCTGCAAGTTACTCAAATCCTTGTATGGTTTGAAACAAGGCAGAAGTGGTATGAAAAGCATCATGTGGGTATCAAGAGCGAAGTCATCTCCTCTCTCATAGTTTATGTTGATGATCAATTGAGCATGCATTGGCATGATTGCTTAGGTATATATCTTTGTCAACGCAAATATTGCTTGGATCTTCTTACATAAACCATGCAAACACCTATGGACACGTTCTCCGCATATTAATTTATCTTCAACCAGCCTATGCAGAGTCAATTTATGTCCAAACCCACTTGTTCTCAAATTAAAAATAAAGGTTTGGGGAAATTCGAACTAACTGAGCTCTTCATTGGCAGCTGTTTCTTGGATAAGCGACAGGGCTCTCGCCACTTCAACATGTGAGTTGCAAACGCTTTGTACATCATTCCTTCTTTCATGAACGTACAAAACATTGAGATTGATTGATAGAAATAATGCGTTTAACGAAGATGATATTAGTCTTTATTCCAGATATTATCAATCACAGATTTGAATCCTTGACAGTGAGACCTAGAATGCTATACAGCATATAGTTTGTTATGATTACATAGTCTGTTAAGATTTTTCCTCCTCCTTTTCTTTGCTACGTTAGGATACTTTCAATATGTTTTGTATTAGTACTGATTCTCTATTCAATGTACTATTCTCATCACAATTGTTCTATGCTTCTTTTTCTAATATCCAAGTTCTGTTATAGTGTGTACATGATCAAATTAAGCTTAAGTGCTTAACTAACTTTGTGTTGGGCCTTCAATGTTGTTATGAACTTCACATGTGGCACCCTTTCATTCATCCCTCTATTTCTTTGGCATAACCACTGCCTGTATTTGATTTTAGTTCAACAATGAGCTTATAACTACTGATTCTGCTGCAATGGTAGGCAGAACAACCTTATGTGTCCATATCCATTTGTTAGACATTGTTCCGCTTCCCAAAATTTGGACTCATCCCATGTTGATTTGGATTCAATTGTATGGCGATTTTGCATGATGGGGGGTCCCACAATCGCATAACTGGAATAAGAACCAAGCATGATTGTGGCTTTTTTCTCGGCTAGTTGTTATGGAACTAGCTGTATATGCGATTCTTCCAATCAATCACCATGACACTAATTAAAATTCTGATTCTGATTGATAATAAGACAAGTCATGACCAGTGAAAAGGCAAATGGATATGTTGATTAAGTTCCATTTGAGCGTGGACGGCAAGGTAGTGTTGCTGAGACTAATTAAAGATATAGTTAATATACCCAACAATGAGGTACCATATATCTATATCTAAAAGAAACAAAATATTATTACATAAAATCTAAACTCACTCAACTTCTTAAATCATTCTACTTTCTTCTCTATCTACAATCAAATTTAAAAAAGTTATAACTATTCATTTATTATCTACAATCAAATTTAAAATTTAACAAAGTTATAACTATTCATTTATTTATAAAAAGTCTGGATTTTTTTTCCCTTCCAAAAATCACTATACTTCATCTTTCTTCTATATTTACAATAAAATTTAAACTAAATTTATTAATTTAATAATTTATCAGTTGAATACATCATTATAAATTAGAATACAATCAAATTTAAATTTTAAAAAATTATAACTACCCATTTGTATATAAAAAATAGAATTATACAATTAAATACATTTTTTTGTATAGAGATACATATTTATTTTGATATTAAAAAATGAATTTAATGATATATGAATATAAAATGACTAGACATTAACAAACGCTTAAAAATAGATTTTGTTATTTTGAAAAAATTAACATTGATACCTTGGCGATATAAATGAATTCTACCTACATTGTCATTTAATTATTTTTTATTTGTAAAAGTTGATATAATTATGTATGATTAGATGTATGTGTATTTTTTTTTTACCAATGGTGTATATAAAATAAATTCTATTTTTAATTTACAAACTCAAATTTAGGTGAATAAAAAACATCTCGCTGCATTTTTAGGATGTTGAATTAAATGTTTATATGCTTCATATTTATAAGACTTTGAAGATAGTTAGTAAATAGTTAAATCAAATTATTTTATTGACATGGTAACAAGTGGTTGAATATTTATGTGAATTTTTAATCTTGACATTGTGTATAAATTAAATACTGTAAAAAATCTTATCATGATTTAGTTGGTGTAGGTCACAAATGAAACATGCAATTAAGTAATTTTTTCAAATAAAAGTGATTTTTACAAACGAAACATACATTTGTAAAGTTTGTGAACTATTATTACCTTTCAATGTATCTAATTGAAATAGGATATTTAGCTTAATTTTAACTACAAGTTTTCACTAGAAACTCACATCACAGTAATTGAATTAATGGAAAATGAAGAGGTCCAAGAAATAGAGCTTCTGCATCTAGAACATGATGGGAAAAGAAAAGAATATGCTAAATAATGATGAAGGTGGTGGTAAAAAGTGGTAGAAGAATAATAGAATGAATCGAATATGGCCACAAAAAGTGAATTAAACTAAAATCTTGAGTATATGAGATCAAGGATTCGGGATCCTATCGATGAAGTTGATTCTTTGGGACCATTGTTCCGTATGGAAACTGCAAGTGCAATGAAAGCGTTAGCGACAAAAAGGTAAGTGAACCCTCACATGGCTCTCTTGCTTTCATTTGTTACCATGAATCTCTTATACTATTATACTGTTATTAGGAGTTTTATAAAGGAAGGAAGGGAATCATCATTAATGAATGAATAAAAGTGAGGAGTAGAGTGAAATACAATAGTCATATCTTTGTTTGAAAATTTATAATTTAAGTGAGAGGAATGAAAGGAATATAAATTTTATTTTCCATTATTTTCCTTTCATTTTATGAGTATAATTTCTATAGATATAAAATATAAATGACTAAAATAATATAAACACAAGTCACAATACAGCTCTCTCCTCTCAATCCCCCAAGTTGGAGGGACACTAATTTAACTGTGCATAATGGCCAAGAAGGACTTTCCCTCCCTTGCTAGCCCTTCCCTCCCCTCCTCCAAACAATATCCAAACACATGTTTAAGACAAATGTCTCTTTATCCCTTGCCACTACTTCCATTTTTTGGCTCCCAATCATAGCCTCAAGTCTTACCCGATTGTCAGAAACCGAGGCCCAAAAATGAAATCATTGCACGAAATGGTTCTTTTATTTTTGGCATATAAGGTGTTATTAGTGTTGCTTATACTAGTTGAGGGGTCACGGGTCTCCTTCATCATCTTTGTACTTGAGGAAAATCCATCCAAAGTTTAAGATAGCTGCAACTTGCAATGTTGCATTAAAGGCTTTTCCATAAAAAGGGTTCGAATATTGTCACACATGCTTGTGAGACAGGTCAGGTGAGTTTACATGAAAGTAAACTCTTGACCTAGAGAGCAGAGCAGTGAGCAACACTGGGCCATATTCTATTTTGTTTGTAGCTTTGAGAAAGGTAGTTGCCATCACGGGCACAATTGATCATGGATGATTCTGAAGGCTTGTGGATAAGCTCAAAGTTGGCATAGAATGATTTAAAGTGGTATCGTGTATGGATGCATTAGGTTTGTTGGATTGATGATTACTTGCTTCTCATTGAGGTCACTTGGTCTGCCTTCACAATATCCCACTTGCTATTTCTTCAGTTCCATCATTGCTTCTCAGTGAAAGTGAGATACTCAGATTTTTTGCAAAAATTAAATATCAGCCTTTTTTGAGGATGGAGAATCCCTGGATGATAATTACTCAGTTAGCTCCATCAAGTTAACATCTAACTTGAAAGAATAGAAAGAACGCAGAGTCACAGAGCTAGACCTGATAGTTCAGGGAAGATAAATATATAACCTACAGGACTTGTGGAAAAGTCTTTCGGGATTTAACCTCTGAATTTGGAAGTCATGTAAGCAATCTTATCTATGCATTGAGGCCCACTCTCTATCTAACTTGAAAGAATAAGATATTAAAATTGATTTGAGTTGTCCTCCCTTTCTTATGATATCAGAATAATTGGTTAAGGTGAAAAAATAGTTGAACAGAATTAGAATGTAACTCTTTTTAAAGCATCTCCAAAGAGCTAAAATAAACTCGCAATGTTCAGACAAGGAAGTTACTGATGCCTGATGGATCCACATGTAAGCTGGATACTGGTTGTTTCAATGATTATTAACTGTTGAGGCTGGGACAAGGGAAGCCTCTTGTACACATTTCGTACAGGTTTCTATTTATGAAGAGCTAAAATATGAAGAAATTGCGGTATGTGGAACACAATGGATCAAAATATGGAAAGAGTTAGATTCAAGTAAGCTAGACTGATATGATTCACTTGGGACAATTTGTTTTGTTTGGTTTGAAAGAGGCAATGGGGGCAGATGTTGCTTGCCTCAAACAAGACATGATTATGCCATGTAGTGAAGAATTATACTACTGTGATTAATTGATAATTAATGTTTGTTGGACTTCCTGTCATGTGACATTATTATATCATTATTTTAGCCTCACCTCCATTCACAATTTTAGCTTAAAAAGTGTGTTTGGAAACAGGTTTGGACTAGAATTAATTTTGAAGTGCCATAATTGTATTGATTTTTCGCATTTTCTAACTTGTTTGGTTTCTAGTTTGAACCCAACTCCAAGATCAATTGTGGGCTTCATAATTGATTTTGGTAGAAGTGATAAATTGTTACTTCAAGGTTTTTATCTTATTAATTTTTATTAAAATTACTTTTTCAGATCAAATTACTAAACAAAATCTATTTTAAAATCAATTCTAACAAAATTAATTATGACAAAATCAATTCTATAAACACAGTATCAAATTCACACTAAATGAATCCGCACCAATGCTGCATTAAGTCCAAAGAAATAAATGTGGATGACATCGTTCACAAATCAATGGAATGAAAGG
The DNA here is from genome assembly GCA_030441495.1 of Dalbergia oliveri. NCBI lineage: Eukaryota > Viridiplantae > Streptophyta > Magnoliopsida > Fabales > Fabaceae > Dalbergia > Dalbergia oliveri. The sequence continues at coordinate 40,646,426 of JAMLFY010000002.1, read as the reverse complement.
TACTCCCTCAATTGATTAACATATATTGTTTTTGGGTTATACATAGAAATTAAAGTAATAATTGAATTTTATTGATCTTCCAAAAACTAAAAGTAAAAAACACAAATACTTTTTTTATCACTCATTCTCTCTCCAATTAATAAATACACTAATAAACTCACCTCCATTAATTATCTTTCTAATTAAATAGAGAAGTAAATCATTTATAAAATGATTAATACATCATTGAAATTTAAAAATGACTTATAATTTGAAATAGAAAGAAACTAAAAAACGATCTATATTAAGCAACAAAACCAGTAAACTAGTAACTGATTATGTGAACTTGCTAAGCTTCTGATTTAGATTGATTTTTTTTTTTTTTTTCAGTTATGACTCTATGTTATTTTGTGGAAATAAGGGATTATTGAACATAATTTTTTAGCTATGTAATTCGCATTATGCAGTTGGACACTTGGACTTGTTTGATTTGTTCACATTTAAAAACTAAAAAAATTATAAATTTTATTCAAAATGGAAATCACTTTGCATTTTCAATAAATTCATGAGTTCATCTTTTTATTTATTTTTTTTTTGTCCAAAACCAATGTGCTGAATCTGAAAATGGACGAGTGTTTTTGTCCAAAACACGTTTGTGTGGAATGTAACCAAAAATTTTGACAAATGTAAAGTGTTTCTTAGGTCCATGATCAATGTTCGTTGATATGATAGTTCTTTTATTTATGGTCTGAGTATAACAGTTCCATTTGTCACGACCAAAACCCAGGTTCTATTTGTCGTAAAAATCCATTTCTGGCCCCAAACTTGATTGGCCCAAAGTTTTAAGACCATCTGCAGAAAATCCATTTTTTTGTGTACCTTCCCACTTATTGTACAAACAACACTATTGTACTAACAAAATCATAAATTTTTCTTTTTCTTTGATTAATCTTTTTATATATTATATAAAAAATAATATATTTATCTTGTCATGTACTATTTTAACCTCATGTATCCATAAATTCTATATAATGCATGCTTGAATTTCTATTTACAGCTCCCAAACCATGATTTGAGTAAAATTTACAAGAAACTAACTTTTTCTTAAGCCATGATTTAGAGCTGTACAAATGAAAAACCAAACATGCTAATAGTAATAGCTTGTGTTGATTGAAACTTGCTAACAAAAATCGAATCCAACATAATTAAATCTTACCAGTTAGAAGGCTCAAAAAAAAAAAATGGTAAACGAGCCACAAGTGAAGCATAAAATAAAAGGGGCAAACAGGTTGAAAAGAAGAAAGCATTACGAAACTAATTAGTTGACTTAAGTGTGCTGACTAATGTATACACGTCTTAGTGTTTTTGATAGAAATAGAAGCTACTTGGTACATGCAGGCCATGGTGGTAGGGACAGTCAACGAGACAACAACCGTGCATGTTTGACCCTTTTATTGTTTAACAAGTTCAAAAGTGAGTAAATTATTAGATATGAAGGTGAGATAATAAAATGAATATTTAATACACATCCATTTTTTTTATTAAAATTCCACACGACAACTCTCTCTTTTAAGTTCTTACTGCTTCGAAACCAACACCAAGGTCAAAATGAAATCACTCTCTCCATGTAATTTTCATTTTCATCCAAATATCACCTTCTCTTCACAGTGTTTTCACAATCCAAACAAGAATACAAAGCAAAGGAAAAACAAAAAAAAAAAGTAGTTAGAAAGAAAAGTAAAGAACAGCAAGAAGCAGAAGTCTTCTAAAGTAGAGAAAACAACGTTCATTGACTGGGCTTTCTAGTCTTCCCCCAACTCTGCAAAAAGTTGAATTGAAGGATTTGAAGCTGGGGATCCTATCTATCTCAGCTCTCAAACCCCTTTGCCTGCACTTCAAGCTAAAACTTAGAACACCCACATGAGATTCCAAAGTAAGAACTGAAATTGGAAAAAAGGAGGGAACTTGGAACCATCCAGAATTCGGTTTTGGTTTGTTTATCTTCAAGTTCTCTGCTATTTTTCTTTTGGTCAACGAAGTCAACGTGCTTGAGCTTGATGGGTAACATGGAAATCAGCTAGTGTTAAGGGGGCTCATGAGTCATCATGAGTACGAGGCTCATGGGGTGCAGTTGAAGAGGATAGCAAATATGGAGCGAGTGACTTCATGTTTCATGAGATCGTTTCTTCTTTGTGCAATTTTGTTGCTTGATGTTGTGCTCAAGGTTTCAGGCAATGCAGAAGGTGAGTGGTAACATTTTAATTGTTACATAAATGCCATGGTTACAAGAGTACTCCTGCTCTTCTTTTCCTTCCTTTTTTTATCGTCTGTTGGTTGTCTTTCAGATGTGTTGTTAATTTGTTTACTCCAGCTGTATCATCTTCGTTAAAAGAATATGATCAGAGAATTGAGGATTTTGATAATATTTTTTATGTTCTGGTGCTCTGTATCACTAGCTTGGGTTGTTTGCATATTGTAAAGTGAAAAATATTTAATATTATGCTCGGGCAGTTTAGTTCACCACAATTGTTGATTGTAACATGTTTTGAGATTAACATGCCCGGGAGTGACTTTTGGTTAGCCTTCATTATTCCTGAATGGCTGGCTAATATACTTCACCCAAATTGTTCATTGGGAGGATAGGACTTTTATTTGGCCTTCATCGTTCTATTTCTCATATGTCACACAAATTTCAAAGAGCAGCATCGATGTTGACACTCGTTTTGTTTTCTGCTACAAATTATTTAACAATTGGGATGTATGCATCCTGAATATTGCTTTTATGACAGGTGATGCCCTGAATGCACTAAAGAACAGCTTATCTGATCCTAATGGTGTTCTTCAAAGCTGGGATTCCACCCTTGTCAATCCTTGCACATGGTTTCATGTTACTTGCAGCAGCGATAACAGCGTGACCCGTGTGTAAGTCATTCATCTCTATTTTTACCTGTGGTTTTATGGCCGTTTGTTTACAAAGTGAAAAACATATTTGTGTCTGGTCAGTGATCTTGGAAATGCAAACCTTTCGGGTACACTAGTTCCTCAACTTGGTTCTCTTCCAAATTTGCAATACTTGTAAGTTGTCAATCACATATTATCCTTGCGAAATTTTGCCTTTTTTTCTTTAGTAGATTATGCTTAACTCTATTTCTGCTGCCTCTTGATTGATATTCCTTTTTCATTCTTCCTGTTGCTTTCTTTAAAGGTGATCTTAAACAATAGTATATTGAGTCGCCAAGCATCAAACTCATTTCTTGGTTCACTCCCTCAAAGTCTCCAGAATTTAGTGGACTACATTACCTGAAATAGAAAAGGACCTAGGTTTCCTCTTTAATCTTAATATTGTATAATTTTTGACAAGGCATTTTCTTTCTTCCCTCTTCCATATTCTCCCATCTCCCAAAGTATGGTTGACATATAATTTTTTTCTGATAAATTGTTTTTTTCATTTTTGATAAAGCTCTTCTCTGTTCATATGTTACTCATTCTGGGAAAAAAAAAAAAAGTGCTCCGGGCAGATTACCTTTGACTACCAGCCTGTGTGGAGATCAAAAATATGGAATTGAGATTGTTTCTTTTGCTTTTTACTCAACATTTTTTTCATCAAAAGATTACTTATTGCATTCTTGTTTCTCAAAGTAGCAAGAAAAATCTCCAAACTTGGAAGATAGGGAGACATTATGCAATCTCATAATAAATCTGGGGCAGCATAAATGATGTGAATGAAGCAACTCAACTGATAATTTATCATATCTGCTTAGTTCTTATCATGGAAACATTGCTGTCCATTATTTGATTTAAATTTAGTGATCCTAACATGCATGGAATAGAATAACTTTCCCAATTGCGATATGTTTTTTATTTCTCCATCGCAATGTCAAAATTTAAGAGAATGTTTGGATTGGTGGAGTTGGATGGAGTAGAGCGGAGTGGATTAGAATGGAATGGAGTGGAGCGAGAGCGGAACAATTGTTCCGCTCCATTGTTTGGTACTTTCCATTTCATCCCATTTCGCCCAAGTTGGAGTGGAAGAAAGTTGAGTAGAATGGATAAAATTGGATGGAATGGAGTCCATCCATCTCCACTCCATTTCCATCCAAGTTTGGCAAGTCCAAACAATAGAGCAAATTAAAATACCACTCCACTCCACCCAACTCCATCAATCCAAACATACCCTTAAGGCCTTGTGCCCTATTTCTATTGGTTGTCTAGAGCCGTAACCTATAACCAAGAGTTCTTCTCCTCCCACATCTTTTTTTGTAAACAATTAATTTTCTACCGCAGCAGTTTTTGTTATCAAATTTTGGTGTCTTCCTAAGCTTAAGTTGACATTAGCTGGTCTTTAGAGATAGATCAATAAAGTTGACGAAAAGGCTATATATTGAATACTATACAAGCCATCAATATATTTTTGTGCTATTCAGTTTTCACCACACTAACTTCTGTTAGATTTTGATCCCATGCTTTCCATTTTTTAATTAGTCATTGGACATTTTTACTTTGAAAATGTAAGTATATTTTTCTTTTCAATGACAGGGAACTTTATAGTAATAATATAGCTGGGAAAATCCCAAATGAGCTTGGAAATTTGACGAAATTGGTGAGCTTGGATCTTTACTGAACAATTTAACTGGTACCATACCAGACACATTGGGGAACCTTGGAAAACTACGTTTCCTGTATGGCTTGCTTTCCTTCATCTCATATCTTTAGTCTGAAAAATTTATGTAAATCTATTTCATTTTTGTTTATTCATTTACCTTTTTAGCATTTGTATTTATATTTTTTACATTCTGGCTCGAAATAGTGGTAGAACAAGCAGTATGCAGTATGACTATTTACTTTCCACTAGAGCCTGCAATAACTTTGGAGAAAATGTATCATCCTACATAATCACATGAAATTGATGATGATTGATGATAGTGCACAGTTTGGTTGGTCTAGTAAAAGCAACTTGAGACTGTTTAGTTGACTGGCAAAAGTTGCCTGCAAGTTTGGTGATTATTGTGCAACTAATACCAGAGTTGTTTTGTCCTTTAAACTTTGTCGAAGACATGGTAACTGTAACTGTGTTTGATATGCATGTTGACCAATTCATTATCCCAATGGATTAAAGATGCAAAGTCAATATAATAGTTTTTCATGAATATCCACATGGTGGATTGTACACCGAAGGGCAGAAGTGGTCTAAATGTCACTTTTCATAATTGTGGGATAAAATTGATGTCAATGAGGACCAAATTGATGTCACCTCTATCCTTGGGGAACCAAATGGTGTTTACCATTAACCATTTTATTTGTAAATATCTAAAAGTGAATGCACCTCATGTTTGGATTGGACATATTGATCAAATGTGGCCAATTCACTTTGTCAAGTAGAATTCTTGTTATCTACCCTGGTTTGCTGTAACTTGTAATTATTATGGCATGCACACCCACCATACATGCTACTTGATAAGTGTCTGCCACTTTGCTTTATGACCCTACTCTATCAATAGTTTATTATCTTCAAACTAATTTGCCCTGCTCCCTGAAATAGGCGTCTCAACAATAACACTTTGTCTGGACACATTCCCACGGTTTTGACTGCTGTTGGTTCACTGCAAGTTCTGTGAGTGTTGCTCTTTTACTTAGATTTGGCATGAACTACTGCTAATGAAGATGCCTAGTTAGACTAGTGTCATATCATATGTATTCTTGCGAAATCTGACATGATGGTTTTTGTGGAATCTAGTGATTTATCAAACAACCAGTTAACAGGAAATGTTCCAGTAAATGGGTCGTTTTCATCATTTACTCCCATCAGGTTGGTGCAAATAATTTTGTTTATATCATTACTATTATTATAAAGGGTCGAGGGATGAGTTATCAAAATTCCGCTAATCCCTGAGTTCCACTTCACAGTTTTAAGAATAATCCTGGCTTGAATCAATCATCCTATACTCCCCCTCCATCATCAGTTCCTCCACCACCAGAAACTGCTTCAGGTTTGTTGATGTTTGTTTTATTGTTGGTAATGGATTTAATCTGTCAAATAATAACTTAAACTAAAAGCTTAAGCTGAGGATATATAACTCTTAAATTGCCCTCTCATGTAAGAGTCCGCTTACAACTAGCTTAACTGAAAGCACACTCCACTTTGTTTTGAAATCATAAGACTGGGAACAACAATTGAACTCTGCAGCACTATGCCAACTTGATTTGATACCATCTAAAAGAATCACTTGACCTAAGATTTTAAACCATTAAAAGCTACCTTCACTACACTCCGTTCTTTACCTACCAACTCCTTCACCTTTTCCTACCAAAGGGCAAGGGAAATATGAGTGTCGCTAACTGATAGGCTATCCAGTATATAGTTTTTTCCAAATATTTATTCAGTAATCACTAATTGTGGCAGGTGCTTGTGACTGAACCTTTTCATTCTCAAACATTTAAATTTATTTAAAAGGACTCATGGTCTAACTCAGAGAGGGAGTTAATAATAATGTTGAACCTTTTTTTTCAGAAAAATTCTCTTCAATCACAACTGAAGATTTTGAATAGACTTATACTTTCCCATTTAATTCTGTAAATTCTTGTAGGTAGAAGTTCCACTGGAGCTATTGCTGGAGGAGTTGCTGCAGGTGCTGCTCTTTTGTTTGCAGCCCCTGCAATTGCACTTGCGTATTGGCGAAGAAGGAAACCACAGGATTATTTCTTTGATGTTCCAGGTTAGTTGACTAATGCATAAAAGATGATATATCCACTGATTAAAGCTGTATCTGTATTTGATAGCCACATCTAATGTACCAACATTTTGTGTGTGTTCTTTACTACCAGCTGAGGAGGATCCTGAAGTTCACCTTGGCCAGCTTAAAAAGTTTTCACTGCGTGAACTGCAAGTTGCTACAGATAACTTTAGTGGCAAAAACATTCTCGGAAGAGGTGGGTTTGGCAAGGTTTATAAAGGACGCTTAGCTGATGGTTCTCTTGTAGCAGTAAAAAGACTTAAAGAGGAACGCACCCAGGGTGGGGAGCTTCAATTTCAAACTGAAGTGGAAATGATCAGCATGGCTGTGCATCGTAATTTGCTTCGGCTGCAAGGATTTTGTATGACACCTACTGAAAGGTTGCTTGTGTATCCTTTCATGGCTAATGGAAGTGTAGCATCTTGTTTACGAGGTACCCATATTTGTCTGCTCTGGTCTTCATTTAGTCCTTCAAGAAGGATTAATGTGATATGCATCACTTTTATCAATAATTTTAGATCTACTAATTCCTCAAGTGAAATGCTTTACTCTCATATATCCTTTTCTTGTAGAAATGCAAGTGTTAATTTTCCATGTCAAATTTATCTACAGCTCACTTTGATTTATTCATGAACATGAAATAACAGTCATGTATTTCTGAGATGTTGTCTAGCAGGGGCACATGCGTGATCATGTGAAAATATATCATTATTTTGTTTTTGATCAACTGTTACCACATTTTCTTTTTATACTATAATGCAATCTTGTGTTACCAACATCATTTAAGTTTGGCCTCTGTGGTAGTTGTTATCAAAATCAAATGCATTAGGTGATGTGTAATGCATGATGGAATGTAATTGCAAAATTTTTTACATCAATAGTGGATCCACATTAAATCCTTTTCTAAATAGCTCAAGAGCTCCTGAATGTTCGTATGTTAAATTTCAAAACTTACATTTTCATGCTAATTTTATATATATATGTGTGTGTGTGTGTGTGTGTGTGTAATTTATAAATACTGATTTATATACATTCTAAAGTTCAAAATTTATATATGTTGATTGTGTTGCTGAAGAGCGTCCGGATTCGCAATCACCACTTGATTGGCCAACACGGAAGGGTATTGCATTGGGATCTGCCAGGGGGCTTGCTTATTTGCATGATCATTGTGACCCAAAGATTATTCACCGTGATGTCAAAGCTGCAATATACTGCTGGATGAGGACTTTGAAGCAGTTGTTGGAGATTTTGGTTTAGCGAAGCTGATGGATTACAAAGATACTCATGTTACCACCGCAGTACGTGGTACAATTGGGCATATAGCACCAGAGTACCTCTCAACCGGAAAGTCTTCAGAGAAGACTGATGTTTTTGGATATGGCGTGATGCTTCTTGAACTAATAACTGGACAGAGGGCTTTCAATCTAGCACGGCTTGCCAATGATGATGATGTCATGTTGCTTGATTGGGTAGGCATTCAGTTTACAAAATTGTCCCATGTAGTACTTGTTTGATGTTAGTTACTTGTACTTGAAAAACTTCTGCTAATCCTCTCATCTATTTGTCTCCTTACACAGTTCCTCATGTCAGCATACTGATTCATTGTTGAATATTTGATTTTTTTAATTTTTCCTCCATGCTTTCTAAAGAACCTTCTTGATTGTTTCCTATAATCTTCCTGGTTGTTCTTTAGCTAATTGTTGTTGCATTGGCTACTTTCACATGGTAACACCTATGACTAATGGTCATTATTGGCCATTGCCATTATTTTGAGTGCAGGTTAAAGGACTTCTGAAGGACAAGAGGTTGGAGACACTGGTGGATGCAGATTTAAGGGGAAATTATAATGATGAAGAGGTAGAGCAGCTGATCCAAGTGGCCTTGTTATGCACACAAGGCTCCCCTGCAGAAAGGCCTAAGATGTCTGAGGTGGTCAGAATGCTAGAAGGTGATGGTTTGGCAGAGAAATGGGATGAATGGCAGAAAGAGGAGATGATCCGGCAAGAGTTCAACCACACCCATCCTCACCCTGCTAATTGGGGGATATTAGACTCAACTTCAAACATCCAACCAGATGAACTGTCAGGTCCTAGATGATCTTTGAATATTCAACCAGCAAGCAAATACACAATGCTGTGTGGCAGTGCTTTTTGTTTGAAAGCTGTATACTACAGATTTGTTCACCGTCTACCTTTTGTTTTCATCTTTTGGGTGATTTTCATGTTCAGATCACATACCCTCATCATGTTGTGATTATTATAGAAAAAGAAGAAATTTGTATTTTGTATTTTGGGTTTGGGTAACCAAGTGGCCAAGGTGAAGTGTAGGCCACAAAGCGCCCATTACTTTTGTCATTGTATTTATGTTAGAATTTAGAAATGAGTATAGAATCTATAGATATATAGGAAAATAAATGCGATTCTATCATTGAAACATATATATAATTTAGCAGTGTTGAAAACTAGTACTTGGTTGGGTTGATATACGCTTCTCTTTAAAGATAAGCATTACATTGTCAGTGTGGACACGCATTTCTAAATGGAATGCCACCCAAATAGTTTTGAGGGAAACAACTTCTTTCCTGCTTGTTTACAGAAGATTGGTCTGTGTTTGAATTCAAGTTTATTTCTCAAATGCAAAATATAATAGTACTTGTTGCTTAACAGCGTAACCTTCATGAAACAGTTTTCTCCCAATGTTATTTTGGAAAATTTTCAAGGCTGCAACATGATAAGATACTGAACACTGGTCAATGCAAGAAATTAAAGTTGTTTTCTGCAACAACTAAAGCTCTCGGTGATGAAATTACCAATGTCCAACCACTGTTATATGATGGTATACTCAAATATAAATATGGATCCAAAAACAATTAGATTTGATATACTGTTATGAATGATGATCTTACTTTGTATAGTTCTAATTTTTCTGTATACGGGGGTAACCTCAATGCTGCATCTTATCAATAATTTGTTAAGGAAATAATCTACAATTGTAAAATCTTGCCTCACGTTGTGGCTCATTAGCAATCATACCAGTACCAACCAACACAAACATACTCAGAAATCAAATTTTAAGGGATTGACAGCTAACTAGTTCAGCAGATCTACCATTCCTACTGGCAAGAACCCTCCAAGATTCTCTCCAGGGTTCTGCTGAAGATTCAACATGTTCACTGAATGAGTTGTCTGAAGATGACACACCATGGATTTGGCAGAGGCAAAATCACTTTGCATGCCAGCCTGAAACACTAGTGTAATGTTGTGAATGGCATCTATATATAGTTATTACATGAAGATTTCCAAGTAAACCTGCCAAAAGATAAGGAGATTCTGAATCAGTGAAATCATGAATAGGAACATCTCCGCAATGTCACGACTTAGACTTGGAAACGTGAGGGCACATGGAGTCTATCACGACCTAAACTCAGGAACGTGACGGGTACGTGAAAAATCTTCAAACTCACGTAAGACTAATGACCTCTAGAGTCTCTCTATATGCATAACATAACATACTTTTATTCTTGAAAACATAGCTTCATCTAATTCTATTTAAATCTTTATGTACAAAGCTATGAAGCATTTTAATCATACTTTGAAAATCAATTTTACTTATAAGCTGAATATAATTTTATCTCTAGCTTGTACATAACTTTAATCAAACTCTACAATTTCAATTCGTCCTGGTCACTGAAAGCATATACATAACTGTCTAATTCCTGAAATTAAATACATAATTCTGAAAATAATGTATGACTTGAAAATCTGCTCACACCTCCTGGAGCACTCTACTTAACAAGACTCTAAACTAAGCTTTACTCCAAAGCAAGCTCACAGCTGAACAATTGTGTTTGCCGGCAGGAGGCTGGGCAACATCTTACTTACAACTATGAGAAGAAAGGAGAGGGGTGGTCAACGGAACGTGAGTGAGCTCTCACCCATCACCCATATGGGACATCCAAGAATATATATATTGCAATATACATACAACGATCATAAACCATTTGATATTTATGTGCATATCTATATAGAAAGATATCTCTGTCTATTTATGAATTAATAGAAAAACATCTCTAAATCTCTTCTCTAAAGAAAATATTTTTTGTACATATATATAACGACTCTTAATTCGAATATTCTAAAAACATCAATACTACTGAAAACATAAATAACAGCCTCTAATAGAGAAACATGGATCTCTAGTTATGCGTTGCATAACAATACATTCTAGCTATGCGTCAACCATGACATAGCAAATTTTCTGATCTCTAGGATCCCTCAAGGATCTAGAACTAGGACACCTAACTAGGTTCTATCTTTGTTTTGTGAGATTGCCCTAAGGACAACTTGGTCCAAGGGTTAACAATCGTTTTTCCAAGCCATTAACTCACTCTTGTTTTCTACTATACCTCCAGTTCTAGTATCAGTCATAATTAATCATTTCTCTAAAACCTATTTTCTAGGCTCTTTTCTGGGTTTAGAACTCTTATATAATTACTCTATTCTTGAAATCTTAATCTCTCTAATATACATGAAATCATTTAAATATGAAACTTTTGAAATTCTTAAAAGCTCTAGACTCATATGACTCTAACAATAAAACTTTTAATAATGACTATGAAATCATGCCTACGGATTAGCTAGACTGTAGGCATTACCGAATTAAACCCACAAAATATATTCTAGCAATTACTACGAATCATCCTAAGTTCTATACTTCTCGTATCATAAAAGCTCAAATTTCTAAAATCTAATTTCAAGCTAACATCTTTCATAATTTAATAACTCTAATATCATACTTTGAAACGAAAAAGTTCAAAATCATAAAATCTCTCGTTATAATAACATCCTAGTTCATGAAATTAAGTAATACTGTCTTTGACATTCTTGCCAAAATATCTTAAACTGATACTCTAAAATCATATTTGAAATCTCAAGTCTTGAAGCACATTTGATAAAATAACAACTTATAAATCACATATTCTTACATTGAATCTTAAACTTGCACATAAAATATTTTCATAATATGCAATCTATCAATTATGGTCTCATGGTTTTCTAAAATATATTTTTCATGTTATTGTCAGAATCATGCTCTTTGTCTAACTTGTCATACTTGCAAAATCATATATATATAATCATACTTTCATTTTAATTTCATATTTAACAATCATCATTCATAAACATACTCATAATGGTTTAAAGTAAGGTCATAGTTAAACCCACTCACATGTTTGAAGGGGAATATGTGAACACCACCAACTTGACATGGAGAGCTTGGAATAACATCAACAACTACCATAGAGCAACCATAACTTTCAGATTAAACTCTAATACTCTCTAGATAACTCTAATCTAACTCCAACACCATTGGGGGGAGCATCCCACTTGACAATAATGAAGACTAACAACAATCCAAACCAAAGAGCAAGGAATGGGGAGGAAGGGAAAGACAAAAAAGCTTTTACTTTTGATCTTGAAGGAGAAG
>JAMLFY010000002.1:40540004-40633732 GCA_030441495.1 Dalbergia oliveri | reverse complement strand
TGAGAAAAAAAATTGTAAAATAGTTTTTGCTTTTAATTTTATTTTAAACATTTAACAATTTTAATAGATACAGCATTAATTCTTAATAAATAAAGCAACCAATTATTGTATAGCATAAGGAGGTAAATCCTTTGCATTAGCTGTCACAAAGATGCAATGTTTTGTAAAATAAATAAAGGGGTCGTAATTTCAATGCATCTTAGGAGCAGTTTCCTTTTCTGGCTTGTTTTTGTTGTGGCCTCGAATCTTGAAATGAAAAGAAAAAAAGGAAGAATAAAGAGTTTTCTCCTTTACATAGTCCAAGAACTATTATACATTACATACTGTAGAGATATTATAAGTACTAAAATCATAAAAACAATGTACAGTCTTCTCCATATAATAGCTCCCTCATATTGCGTTTGCTATTTGTTGAGATAGAAAAGGATAGAGACAACAAGATAGGAAAGATAGAGATGATACTCAAACAAGACAGAATTATATTTAATAGTAATGTACATGACATATTAATTGATAAAAAGATAAAGAATATTAAGTTATAATTTGATGAAAAATTAAAAAGTTAAAAGAGTAAAAATAAAATATGAAATATTTAAAGTAATATTTTTTAAAAAAATTTTAATTTGTATTCTCATAGATATGTCTCCAACGTCCTCTTTTTGGAGCTACGAAATTAATTGAAAATTAAATTTCAAGAGATAATTTTGAAGTTTATTTTTTATCTTATTCTCCAAACATGTTTATATGTTCAATATCTCTTGCTATTTTATTATTGGACAACTGTCAAAGGCTAACTTAGTGACAATATTATTGGTGTGATTGATACCTTTTTTTAGTCATATGATGTATGTGCAAGACATTCTAACCATGGTGAATAGTTGTAAAACTTTTGAAGCAACCAAATGAATATTAATTATGTTTGTTGATGTAATAATAGTACTTTCTTTATGTACTTGATTGAATAATAGTGTAAAAAAAATTATATTATCAATATTTACATTTGAATTTATTTTATTATAAAAATAATTAAATATTTAATAAATAATAATAACCAATAAGAGAAAACAAAAGTAATATTAAAAAACTCTTTTGATTGAATCAATAGAATGAACGGCAGTAGCCTTCCTTTTATTTTATTGTTTAAAGATTAAAAACCAATTTATTCCTAAGATTTATACTGGGAAATAAATTAGTGTATCATATTTAAAATATCTCATAATAGTTTCTCAAATTTCATAAATGGGAACAATTTAGTCCCTTTGTCAAATTATAGTCTAAAATATGTATTGTTAACTTATTACGTGTATTATTAACTTATTTACGTATATTATTAATTTTCATGGTATATATGTCCAACTTGCCTACTCTTCTAAATAAAATAATTTAGACCTTTTTTTTCACCTTTTATCTCATCATAGTTTTCCTCTCAGAAAAAATATTTTAACTTTAAATTGTATTTGTTTTAAGAGAATAAAAGACGGGGAGGTTAAGAGCTAACGATAAAAATTAATAGATATGGGTTAATGAGAATATTAGAGTATTTTTGTTCACACGGAAAATTGATGGAGATATAAACTTGCCCCCAATATATAAAATTTGAAAGTTATTATGAGACTTTCTAAATGTAAAGAACCAATATCGTCACTACAAATTTCAAGGAATAAATTGAAATTTTAGTCTTGCTTAGAAAACAGCTGTACTGTATGTAATGTTGCATCGTCCCTCAATAAATGTAACATCAGAATGCGAGTTCATAGGAAGCCTGTCAAGTCGATTGTAACGGCCCAACGCTAGGCCAGAAATTCACCATTGATGCCGTAATTTTCCCGCCAAACACTTATGAAGGCCGTGAGACACATTACACACGGACCCATTAACCCATTCATTCTTCCTGCAATTAAATAGGACAAAGTACTATACTTTTACTTGTGGACAAAACCATGTTGCTTAAATAGTACGATTTAGTTTTTGTGTGATCTTTTTGCGGACTTTATTTATTTGTATGAAGACATGCACAGAGGATTGTATATACATTGGTCATGTCCATGTTAACAGTAACGTGTGTCTTTGTTTTTTTCTAATTTAAAAAGTTTTATTTTTTAAATTCACCACAACTAATCGAATAGGTAATGTTGTCGAACGTAACATTTCATCCACACTTTGTTAATATATTCTCATTCAATGTATATCCCACTTAATTAATTGAATATAATGTTCACAATCATCTAATAATAAATAAAAGTATATTATTGTTCAAAATATTTTCCTAATATAATTGTATACTAGCAATACCCACCCACACTCATCACACCACTACACTGCATCTATATGTGCTAATTTCTTTGCGAATCAGATGGTAATTTGTTTACCAAGACCTATCAAACTCTACATTAATATTGTAATTTTTTGGTCTTTCCATGTGTGACATCTCCATGCCACCAAAGTCAATGAAAGTAAAAGACACCGTGAGGTTCGTTTGGTAAGTCTGGAAAGCCACCTAATTTCATTCTGCCAGCTATTGGTTAACCAAAAACCCTCATGAACTCCAATCAATGCTTCATTACTGGTTTCTTGATTCTAGATGAAAAGCTGCAACTAAAATCATAGGATCTTTTTGGAATGATTTGTCCGTAAAAACATACTAGTTAAGGAGCAATCACTGCATGGTTCCTTGACTCAAAACTATGATATGTTAAATTCATGAGATCTATACTAAATTCATGGGAAGAAGATTATGAGAGGTTTATGATCCATGCTTCATTTATTCATATTATGTTGTATGACATAATGACATAGTGACATGTAGAACATTCCCCTTAATTAGTTGACATATTGCAAACTCACCCGGTTATCAGTTACAAATTTTAGTCTTGACAAATGCTATTCCGTTTTTATACGAGAATAAAATGATCTGATGCTTCAACAGAGAAACTCTGCCAATATTTTCCGAAATCTAAGGTCCGATACAACAAAATTCAAAGTTAATTAGTGGTTATAAAACATCTCTTTCTCTTTATTAATTATACTTTGTCTTTATTAGCAACTTCCTGCAAATGGTTTCTGACTATTATACTCTGTCTCTTTCATCATTCTACTAAAAAGGTTTCCCCCATGTTCACTGAACCTTCCATAGGGAATAGATTAACATATTAGTATACCTTTTTCTTTTTTTTTTGCCCCGCTGGGGGGGGGGGGGTTGTAAATCTTTTCAAGGAATTACGCTTGGGTCGATGAATATCTTTATGATGAAAATTTGTAGTTCCATTCATATCCACTCCTCAATTCAAATTTTGGTAGGTAGTATTTGGTGTTATATTTTGATTATTTTAATATAAATCTTAATGATTAGTACATGATTTTGGATGGTAGCCAGCTTCCCCACCACTCCTCTATCTACTATTTACTACTACCATGTGCTATTAATTAATAAAGACATTCTTCAAAGAGTTTATAGATAATAGATATGTTTTCCCTCCCCCACCATTTTTTATAATTCTTTTATTCATAGTAAATGTCATGTGGTTTAATTTGAGTTTGCATCATCTATTAGGGACAAGATATTTCTTGTGTAAATTACATATGATCACTGGATCGGTGATGAGGGTGTGCACATCAAACGATCCTCTCCCGTAATATCATAGCATGCATTGGATGAGCTTAGGCAATTACTCTACATAGCAATACACGTTTCCGCATATTACAAAGAAGGAAAATGAAATTAAAAATAATGGTGAACTATGAGCTCTTAAGCTGCTATAAGACAAGAAAACTTTCACATTTTCTATTTTGAAAGATAAAATATGAACGAAGATGTATTAGTCTATTAGATATTATCCCAAGCGACAGTGGACATGCCAGAAAACAATCTAATATTATATGAAGCATGTATTACACGCAAACATAGTGTAACAAAACAGCCAAAGTCTGATCCACTTGAGGACCAAAATAAATCAATCACAGATTTGAATCCTTTGTATCTCAGAAGCAGGATGAGATGTTGGTGGTTATTTTTTCCTAGAATATTGCTATACAGCATATAGTTTGTTATGATTACATAGTCTGTTAAGATTTTTTCTCCTCCTTTTTCTTTGCTACGTTAGGATACTTTCAATATCAGTTTTGTATTATTTATAACCACATTGTACTGATTCTCTATTCAATGAAAAGTACTATTCTCATCACAATTGTTCTATGCTTCTTTTCTAATATCCAAACCTATGGTAAGGGAGCTTCATCTGAGCTTCTCCTTGATATTCACCCTCATCCATGGCTGACAACAATGAGTCATCCAAGTCTACACCTACACATATTGACCCTACTCAAACCCCTTCAGCCCTTATTATGTGTATCCCAGTGAAAGCCCAAGTTCTGTCATTACTAACCCTCCTTTAACAGGAAACAATTTTCATTCTTGGTCTCGCTCCTTCAAAATGGCAATTATCTCCAAGAACAAACTTGGCTTTCTCATAGGAGCCATTCCCAAACCCAAGGTGGCTGATCCTCTATACTCCCAATGGGAACGTTGCAATAATCTAATTATCTCTTGGCTATTGAATTCACTTTCTCCTTCCATAGCCCAAAGTGTTATTTATTTGGATCATGCCGCTGATATTGGGAAAGACTTGCACGAACGTTTCTCAAGGTGATCTACTCCATATTGCGGAACTACAAGAAGAAGTATATACACTCAAACAACAATCACAGTACCGATTACTTCACCAAACTAAAATCAATTTGGGAAGAATTGGATAACTACCGACCTCTACTCCCCTTGTACGTGCTCTCCGTAAATATCATCAAGAGGACTTCATCATTCGCTTCTTGAAAGGGCTTGATGAACGATTCTCAGTTGTGCGTTCTCAAGTCCTTCTCATGGATCCACTTCCCTCCATCAATCGAGTTTTCTCTATGGTTATTCAGGCATGAACGGCAACAACCAGGCCTATTAGGGCCTCTAGAGGAGCACAACACTCTTCTTCTTGCAGAATGCTCACCGTCGCTCCTCCAGGAGCATAGCTCCTTCCCGTTCGCGACGCGTGGCGCTTTTGGTCGTGGTACTTCCTCAGGAGGTGGCAGGAGGCTCCTCAAATAAACTTTGCACCTGGTGCGGGCGCCTGGTCACACCATTGGACCTGCTACGTGAAACATGGCTACCCTCTAGGCCATCCTCGATATCCGGCAAGCCTCGTGTGAATCGACAGGATCCATGGCCGCTGGCTAAAGTTCTGTCATCTTGCCGCCAAGAAGTTAAGCACATGGTTGGTGAGGAAGAAACCCCAAAGACAAAACCTTCTAATGGGCTAAGTCATGATTTCACTCCAGCTCAATATCAAAGTTTATTGGCACTTCTCCAACAATCACAACCATCTGGCCAAGTTGTAGCTTAGGGCCCAATGAATAACCCAACTCCCAACTCCAATCACGTTAATCTCTCACACACTTTGGCCAAGCCAAATCTCACTAATGGCCCAAATCTTGGTAACACACACACATGCACACACGCTTATGTATCTTGCATAATTAATGAAATTCCTGCTCAACGAGCACGCAGTCTCCATGGATAATAGATTCTGAGCCACTGACCATATTGCATCCTCTCTCTCTTGGTATCACTCTTATTCAAAAATAAACCCTGTCACTATTCACCTACCAAATGGATCAACGTCACTCCTCATTATTCTGGATTAGTTCACTTTTCACCCAATTTTGTCTTGAATAATGTTCTTTATGTGCCTGTTTTTCATTTCAACCTCATTTCTATCTCCAAATTAACTTCTACTCTTTATTATGAACTCAGATTTTCTCTTGATTTTTGTAAAATCAGGAGGTGAGATCCTCGAAGATGATTGGTTTGGCTAAAGTGAAGAAGGACTCTATTACTTGGAAGTCAACAAGAAGGAAGCCTCCTCACCTCAAGTGAACTTCCTGCCTCTACCCATCTCACACCATCAAACTTATGGCATTTTAGATTAGGACATCTCTGGAAGTCGTCTCTCTACTTTGTGTCAGTCTTTTCCTTTTATTCCAAAATATGTTCATGAGACATGTGAAATTTGTCATTTGACAAAGCAAAGAAAATTATCCTATTCATCTAGTTTGAGCAAAGCATCCAGAATTTTTTGAGCTAATTCATCTAGATATTTGGGGACCATTTTCAAAGGAATCCGTACATGGTCATAAATATTTTTTAACCATTGTTGATGATTTTAGTCGCTACACATGGGTAATTCTTTTAAAATCTAAAGTGGAAGTTCAACAGAATGTTCTTAATTTTATTGCTCTTGTGGAAAACCAATTTGACACCAAGGTAAAATGCATTCAACAAACAATGGACAGAATTTTTCCTCAAAGAATTTCTGCAAACAAATGGTATTTTACACCAAACAAGTTGCGTTGCAACACCCAAACAAATGGAAGAGTTGAAACCAAACATCAACATATTCTTAATGTTGCTCGTGCTCTTATGTTTCAATCACATTTACCTAAGTATTTCCTGTCCTATGCGGTGGAGCATGCGTTTACCTTATTAATCGCATACCAACACCTGCCTTGCAAATAAAACTCCTTTTGAACTTCTCTTTAATAAATCCCCTGATTTTACAAATCTCAAAATTTTTGGTTGCTTATGCTATGCCTCAACATATGCCTCTCATCGGCAAAGTTTGATCCACGAGCTAGAAGAGGTGTTTTTCTGGGATTTCAAAATGGAGTAAAAGGATTTGTTATATTTGATATTGACACAAAGGAAATTTTCATTTCCAGGGATGTCTTTTTTAATGAAATGTCCATGCCCTTTATAAACAAACCTGAATACATTGATTCCACAAGCCCATCATTTTTCAAACCCGTCAGTCCACATGTCCCAACAATGGACACATTGAATTTTCCTTCTCTTCATCATCAAGACATAGACCCAACATCACCCCAAGATACGACCCAAACACCACAGCCCATCACGTCACCCCCACTCACCATAATAGCCCAAGACACATCTCCTTCCTCACTTGTTCCGTCAACCTCACCATCGCCTCCAGCCTCTCCCCTCACCTCCTAGACGCCATTCAACTCGTCAAACCAAACCCCCTTCATATCTTGAAGACTACTACTGTAATGCTTCCTTACTTGAGCCATCCAACTCATCTTCAAGGTGCTCTTATCCACTTAGCTTATTATTGTTACTACGATTTTCTTCTTCTCACAAATCATATCTCATGTCTCTTTCCACTGAAATTGAGCCCACAGCTATAAAGAGGCCATTGTTCATGATTGTTGGCAACATGCCATGAATTAGTTACAAGCATTGGAATTAAACAACACTTGGCAAATTGTGGAGGTTCCCCCAATGTGAAGCCCATTGGTTGCAAATGGGTATATAAGATCAGAGGCGTCCTGATGGCTCTATTGAACGTTACAAGGCTCGGCTTGTTGCAAAGGGGTTTGCTGAGACCGAAGGTGTCGATTATTTTGAAACTTTCTCCCAAGTTGTAAAGATGGCGACAATCAGGTAGTGCTTGCTTTGGCTTCGATCAACCATTGGCATATTCAGCAATTAGATGTGAACAATGCGTTCTTACATGGAGATCTCTCAGAGGATGTTTATATGGACATCCCCCTGGTGTTGATGTTTCCTGTTTCACCAAAATGCTGCAAGTTACTCAAATCCTTGTATGGTTTGAAACAAGCCAGGCAGAAGTGGTATGAAAAGCTTTCTCTTTTACTGTTATCATGTGGGTATCAGGAGGCTTGCAGATCACAGCCTTTTTGTTAAGTTTGAAAATTCATCTTTTACTGCTCTCATAGTTTATGTTGATGATATTGTGTTAATTGGTGATTCGATTCCTGAAATTGACAATATTAAGGCAGTTTTGCATTTTGATTTTGGATCAAGGACCTTGGCATCTTACAATATTTTTTGGGGATTGAAGTAGCTCATTTGAAGATGGTATATATCTTTGTCAACGCAAATATTGCTTGGATCTTCTTCATGACTCTGCTGTTGGGTTGTAAACCATGCTCAACACCTATGGACTCTGCATTGCATCTTCACATCGTTCTCGGTGATTTACTTCCTGATCCTCTTTCTTATCGCCGACTGGTTGGACGATTAATTTATCTCACTTCTACCAGATATTGCCTATGCAACTCAACAATTGAGTCAATTTATGTCCAAACCCACTTGTTCTCATTATCTCCGCTTTACGAGTTTTGAAATACCTTAAAAGCTGTCCAGCTCAAGGTTTGCTCTTCCGGAGAAATTCGCCTTCCCAATTAGTTGGTTTTAGTGATGCTGATTGGGCGCGTTGTGTTGACTCTAGGCGCTTTCATCAGGCTATTGCTTCTTCATTGGCAGCTCTCTTGTCTTGGAAGACAAAGAAACAAAGCACGGTGTCCGCTCTTCCTCTGAAGCCGATACAGGGCTCTCGCCACTTCAACATGTGAGTTGCAATGGCGCTTTCTCTCTTAAATGATCTTCATTTCTCCTTCGTCCTCCCGTTTGTACCGTGACAACCAAAGCGCTTTGTACATCATCGCCAATCCCCTTTCATGAACGTACAAAACATTTGGAGATTGATTGTCATCTTGTCCGCGAGAAGCCCAGGCTGGTTTAATGCGTTTATTACCCGTGTCCTCTGGAATCAACTAGCCATCTTTACCAAAGCACTTCCACCAAGATTGTTCGCACTTTCATCTCCAAGCTTGGTTTGGTGAATCTTTTTCACCTTCCAGCTTGTGGGGGTAGAAACAGCCAAAGCCTTAATCCACTTGAGGACCAAAATAAATCAATCACAGAATTTGAATCCTTGTGTATCTCTAGAAGCAGGATGAGATGTTGGTGGTTATTTTTTCCTAGAATATTGCTATACAGCATATAGTTTGTTATGATTACATAGTCTGTTAAGATTTTTCCTCCTCCTTTTCTTTGCTACGTTAGGATACTTTCAATATCAGTTTTGTATTATTTATAACCACATTGTACTGATTCTCTATTCAATGAAAAGTACTATTCTCATCACAATTGTTCTATGCTTCTTTTTCTAATATCCAAGTTCTGTTATAGTGTGTACATGATCAAATTAAGCTTAAGTGCTTAACTAACTTTGTGTTGGGCCTTCAATGTTGTTATGAACTTCACATGTGGCACCCTTTCATTCATCCCTCTATTTCTTTGGCATAACCACTGCCTGTATTTGATTTTAGTTCAACAATGAGCTTATAACTACTGATTCTGCTGCAATGGTAGGCAGAACAACCTTATGTGTCCATATCCATTTGTTAGACATTGTTCCGCTTCCCAAAATTTGGACTCATCCCATGTTGATTTGGATTCAATTGTATGGCGATTTTGCATGATGGGGGGTCCCACAATCGCATAACTGGAATAAGAACCAAGCATGATTGTGGCTTTTTTCTCGGCTAGTTGTTATGGAACTAGCTGTATATGCGATTCTTCCAATCAATCACCATGACACTAATTAAAATTCTGATTCTGATTGATAATAAGACAAGTCATGACCAGTGAAAAGGCAAATGGATATGTTGATTAAGTTCCATTTGAGCGTGGACGGCAAGGTAGTGTTGCTGAGACTAATTAAAGATATAGTTAATATACCCAACAATGAGGTACCATATATCTATATCTAAAAGAAACAAAATATTATTACATAAAATCTAAACTCACTCAACTTCTTAAATCATTCTACTTTCTTCTCTATCTACAATCAAATTTAAAAAAGTTATAACTATTCATTTATTATCTACAATCAAATTTAAAATTTAACAAAGTTATAACTATTCATTTATTATCTACAATCAAATTTAAAATTTAACAAAGTTATAACTATTCATTTATTTATAAAAAGTCTGGATTTTTTTTCCCTTCCAAAAATCACTATACTTCATCTTTCTTCTATATTTACAATAAAATTTAAACTACATTTATTAATTTAATAATTTATCAGTTGAATACACCATTATAAATTAGAATACAATCAAATTTAAATTTTAAAAAATTATAACTACCCATTTGTATATAAAAAATAGAATTATACAATTAAATACATTTTTTTGTATAGAGATACATATTTATTTTGATATTAAAAAATGAATTTAATGATATATGAATATAAAATGACTAGACATTAACAAACGCTTAAAAATAGATTTTGTTATTTTGAAAAAATTAACATTGATACCTTGGCGATGTAAATGAATTCTACCTACATTGTCATTTAATTATTTTTTTATTTGTAAAAGTTGATATAATTATGTATGATTAGATGTATGTGTATTTTTTTTTTACCAATGGTGTATATAAAATAAATTCTATTTTTAATTTACAAACTCAAATTTAGGTGAATAAAAAAAACATCTCGCTGCATTTTTAGGATGTTGAATTAAATGTTTATATGCTTCATATTTATAAGACTTTGAAGATAGTTAGTAAATAGTTAAATCAAATTATTTTATTGACATGGTAACAAGTGGTTGAATATTTATGTGAATTTTTAATCTTGACATTGTGTATAAATTAAATACTGTAAAAAATCTTATCATGATTTAGTTGGTGTAGGTCACAAATGAAACATGCAATTAAGTAATTTTTTCAAATAAAAGTGATTTTTACAAACGAAACATACATTTGTAAAGTTTGTGAACTATTATTACCTTTCAATGTATCTAATTGAAATAGGATATTTAGCTTAATTTTAACTACAAGTTTTCACTAGAAACTCACATCACAGTAATTGAATTAATGGAAAATGAAGAGGTCCGAGAAATAGAGCTTCTGCATCTAGAACATGATGGGAAAAGAAAAGAATATGCTAAATAATGATGAAGGTGGTGGTAAAAAGTGGTAGAAGAATAATAGAATGAATCGAATATGGCCACAAAAAGTGAATTAAACTAAAATCTTGAGTATATGAGATCAAGGATTCGGGATCCTATCGATGAAGTTGATTCTTTGGGACCATTGTTCCGTATGGAAACTGCAAGTGCAATGAAAGCGTTAGCGACAAAAAGGTAGGTGAACCCTCACATGGCTCTCTTGCTTTCATTTGTTACCATGAATCTCTTATACTATTATACTATTATTAGGAGTTTTATAAAGGAAGGAAGTAAATTATCATTAATAGAATGAATAAGAAAAGTGAGGAATAGAGTGAAATACAGTAGTCATATCTCTATTTGAAAATTTATAATTTAAGTGAGCGGAATGAAAAGGAATATAAATTTTATTTTCTATTATTTTCCTTTCATTTTATGAGTATAATTTCTATAGATATAAAATATAAATGACTAAAATAATATAAACACAAGTCACAATACAGCTCTCTCCTCTCAATCCCCCAAGTTGGAGGGACACTAATTTAACTGTGCATAATGGCCAAGAAGGGACTTTCCCTCCCTTGCTAGCCCTTCCCTCCCCTCCTCCAAACAATATCCAAACACATGTTTAAGACAAATGTCTCTTTTATCCCTTGCCACTACTTCCATTTTTGGCTCCCAATCATAGCCTTAAGTCTTACCCGATTGTGAGAACCGAGGCCCAAAAATGAAATCATTGCACGAAATGGTTCTTTTATTTTTGGCATATAAGGTGTTATTAGTGTTGCTTATACTAGTTGAGGGGTCACGGGTCTCCTTCATCATCTTTGTACTTGAGGAAATTCCATCCAAAGTTTAAGATAGCTGCAACTTGCAATGTTGCATTAAAGGCTTTTCCATAAAAAGGGTTCGAATATTGTCACACATGCTTGTGAGACAGGTCAGGTGAGTATACATGAAAGTAAACTCTTGACCTTAGAGAGCAGAGCAGTGAGCAACACTGGGCCATATTCTATTTTGTTTGTAGCTTTGAGAAAGGTAGTTGCCATCACGGGCACAATTGATCATGGATGATTCTGAAGGCTTGTGGATAAGCTCAAAGTTGGCATAGAATGATTTAAAGTGGTATCGTGTATGGATGCATTAGGTTTGTTGGATTGATGATTACTTGCTTCTCATTGAGGTCACTTGGTCTGCCTTCACAATATCCCACTTGCTATTTCTTCAGTTCCATCATTGCTTCTCAGTGAAAGTGAGATACTCAGATTTTTTGCAAAAATTAAATATCAGCCTTTTTTGAGGATGGAGAATCCCTGGACGATAATTACTCAGTTAGCTCCATCAAGTTAACATCTAACTTGAAAGAATAGAAAGAACCAAGGACAGAACTTCCACCTTATCCAGGAAGATAAATATAAAGTCTTCCGCTTTATGGAAAAGTTGTTTCAGGATTTTAACCTCTAATTTGGAAGTTATGCAAGCAATCTTATCTATGCATTGAGGCCCACTCTCTATCTAACTTGAAAGAATAAGATATTAAAATTGATTTGAGTTGTCCTCCCTTTCTTATGATATCAGAATAATTGGTTAAGGTGAAAAAATAGTTGAACAGAATTAGAATGTAACTCTTTTTAAAGCATCTCCAAAGAGCTAAAATAAGCTGGCAATGTTCAGACAAGGAAGTTACTGATGCCTGATGGATCCACATGTAAGCTGGATACTGGTTGTTTCAATGATTGTTAACTGTTGAGGCTGGGACAAGGGAAGCCTCTTGTACACATTTCGTACAGGTTTCTATTTATGAAGAGCTAAAATATGAAGAAATTGCGGTATGTGGAACACAATGGATCCAAATATGGAAAGAGTTAGATTCAAGTAAGAGCGTAATTAAGCTAGACTGATATGATTCACTTGGGACAATTTGTTTTGTTTGGTTTGAAAGAGGAAATGGGGGCAGATGTTGCTTGCCTCAAACAAGACATGATTATGCCATGTAGTGAAGAATTATACTACTGTGATTGATTGATAATTAATGTTTGTTGGGACTTCCTGTCATGTGACATTATTATATCATTGTTTTGCCCTCACCTCCATTCACAATTTTAGCTTAACAAGTGTGTTTGGAAACAAGTTTGGACTAGAATTAATTTTGAAGTGCCATAATTATATTGATTTTTTGCATTTTCTAACTTGTTTGGTTTCTAGTTTGAATCCAACTCCAAATCAATTGTGGGCTTCATAATTGATTTTGGTAGAAGTGATAAATTGTTACTTCAAGGTTTTTATCTTATTAATTTTTATTAAAATTATTTTTCAGATCAAATTACTAAACAAAAATCACTTTACTTTAAAATCAATTCTAACAAAATTAATTATGAAAAAATCAATTCTATAAACATAGAATCAAATTCACACTAAATGAACTCGCACCATACTGCATTAAGTCCAAAGAAATAAATGTGGATGGCATCGTTCACAAATCAATGAAATGAAAGGTATTCCCTCAATTAATTAACATATATTGTTTTTGGGTTATACATAGAAATTAAAGTAATAATTGAATTTTATTGATCTTCCAAAAACTAAAAGTAAAAAACATAAATACTCTTTTTATCACTCATTCTCTCTCCAATTAATAAATACACTAATAAACTCACCTCCATTAATTCTCTTTCTAATTAAATAGAGAAGTAAATCATTTATAAAATGATTAATACATCATTGAAATTTAAAAATGACTTACAATTTGAAATAGAAAGAAACTAAAACACGATCTATATTAAGCAACAAAACCAGTAAACTAGTAACTGATTATGTGAACTTGCTAAGCTTCTGATTTAGATTGAATTTTCTTTTTTTTTTTTTCAGTTATGACTCTATGTTATTTTGTGGGAATAAGGGATTATTGAACATAATTTTTTAGCTATGTAATTCGCATTATGTAGTTGGACACTTGGACTTGTTTTGATTTGTTCACATTTAAAAACTAAAAAAATTATAAATTTTATTCAAAATGGAAATCACTTTGCATTTTCAAAAATTCATGAGTTCATCTTTTTATTTATTTATTTTTTTTTTGTCCAAAACAAATGTGCTGAATCTGAAAATGGACGAGTGTTTTTGTCCAAAACACGTTTGTGTGGAATGTAACAAAAATTTTGACAAATGTAAAGTGTTTCTTAGGTCCATGATCAATGTTCGTTGATATGATAGTTCTTTTATTTATGGTCTGAGTAAAACAGTTCCATTTGTCACGACCAAAACCCAGGTTCTATTTGTAGTAAAAATCCATTTCTGGCCCCAAACTTGATTGGCCCAAGGTTTTAAGACCATCTGCAGAAAATCCATTTTTTTTGTACCAAACCCACTTATTGTACAAACAACACTATTGTACTAACAAAATCATAAATTTTTCTTTTTCTTTGATTAATCTTTTTATATATTATATAAAAAATAATATATTTATCTTGTCATGTACTATTTTAACCTCATGTATCCATAAATTCTATATAATGCATGCTTGAATTTCTATTTACAGCTCCCAAACCATGATTTGAGTAAAATTTACAAGAAACTAACTTTTTCTTAAGCCATGATTTAGAGCTGTACAAATGAAAAACCAAACATGCTAATAGTAATAGCTTGTGTTGATTGAAACTTGCTAACAAAAATCGAATCCAACATAATTAAATCTTACCAGTTAGAAGGCTCAAAAAAAAAAAATGGTAAACGAGCCACAAGTGAAGCATAAAATAAAAGGGGCAAAAGGTTGAAAGAAGAAAGCATTACGAAACTAATTAGTTGACTTAAGTGTGCTGACTAATGTATACACGTCTTAGTGTTTTTGATAGAAATAGAAGCTACTTGGTACATGCAGGCCATGGTGGTAGGGACAGTCAACGAGACAACAACCGTGCATGTTTGACCCTTTTATTGTTTTAACAAGTTCAAAAGTGAGTAAATTATTAGATATGATGGTGAGATAATAAGATGAATATTTCAATATACATCCATTTTTTTATTAAAATTCCACACGACAACTCTCCCTTTTAAGTTCTTACTGCTTCGAAACCAACACCAAGGTCAAAATGAAATCACTATCTCCATGTAATTTTCATTTTCATCCAAATATCACTTTCTCTTCACTGTGTTTTCACAATCCATACAAGAATACAAAACAAAAAAAAAAAAAGTAGTTAGAAAGAAAAGTAAAGAATAGCAGGAAGCAGAAGTCTTCTAAAGTAGAGAAAACAACGTTCATTGACTGGGCTTTCTAGTCTTCCCTAACTCTGCAAAAAGTTGAATTGAAGGATTTGAAGCTGGGGGATCCTATCTATCTCAGCTCTCAAACCCCTTTGCCTGCACTTCAAGCTAAAACTTAGAACACCCACATGAGATTCCAAAGTAAGAACTGAAATTGGAAAAAAAGGAGGGAACTTGGAACCATCCCAGAATTCGGTTTTGGTTTGTTTATCTTCAAGTTCTCTGCTATTTTTCTTTTGGTCAACGAAGTCAACGTGCTTGAGCTTGATGGGTAACATGGAAATCAGCTAGTGTTAAGGG
Organism: Dalbergia oliveri; assembly: GCA_030441495.1. Lineage (NCBI taxonomy): Eukaryota > Viridiplantae > Streptophyta > Magnoliopsida > Fabales > Fabaceae > Dalbergia > Dalbergia oliveri. The sequence continues at coordinate 40,618,342 of JAMLFY010000002.1, read as the reverse complement.
GGCTCATGAGTCATCATGAGTACGAGGCTCATGGGGTGCAGTTGAAGAGGATAGCAAATATGGAGCGAGTGACTTCATGTTTCATGAGATCGTTTCTTCTTTGTGCAATTTTGGTGCTTGATGTTGTGCTCAAGGTTTCAGGCAATGCAGAAGGTGAGTGGTAACATTTTAATTGTTACATAAATGCCATGGTTACAAGAGTACTCCTGCTCTTCTTTTTCCTTCCTTTTTTTTATCGTCTGTTGGTTGTCTTTCAGATGTGTTGTTAATTTGTTTACTCCAGCTGTATCATCTTCGTTAAAAGAATATGATCAGAGAATTGAGGATTTTGATAATATTTTTTATGTTCTGGTGCTCTGTATCATTAGCTTGGGTTGTTTGCATATTGTAAAGTGAAAAATATTTAATATTATGCTCGGGGAGTTTAGTTCACCACAATTGTTGATTGTAACATGTTTTGAGATTAACATGCCCCGGAGTGACTTTTGGTTAGCCTTCATTATTCCTGAATGGCTGGCTAATATACTTAACCCAAATTGTTCATTGGTAGGATAGGACTTTTATTTGGCCTTCATCGTTCTATTTCTCATATGTCACACAAATTTCAAAGAGCAGCATCAATGTTGACACTCGTTTTGTTTTCTGCTACAAATTATTTAACAATTGGGATGTATGCATCCTGAATATTGCTTTTATGACAGGTGATGCCCTGAATGCACTAAAGAACAGCTTATCTGATCCTAATGGTGTTCTTCAAAGCTGGGATTCCACCCTTGTCAATCCTTGCACATGGTTTCATGTTACTTGCAGCAGCGATAACAGCGTGACCCGTGTGTAAGTCATTCATCTCTATTTTTACCTGTGGTTTTATGGCCGTTTGTTTACAAAGTGAAAAACATATTTGTGTCTGGTCAGTGATCTTGGAAATGCAAACCTTTCGGGTACACTAGTTCCTCAACTTGGTTCTCTTCCAAATTTGCAATACTTGTAAGTTGTCAATCACATATTATCCTTGCGAAATTTTGCCTTTTTTTCTTTAGTAGATTATGCTTAACTCTATTTCTGCTGCCTCTTGATTGATATTCCTTTTCATTCTTCCTGTTGCTTTCTTTAAAGGTGATCTTAAACAATAGTATATTGAGTGGCCAAGCATCAAACTCATTTCTTGGTTCACTCCCTCAAAGTCTCCAGAATTTAGTGGACTACATTACCTGAAATAGAAAAGGACCTAGGTTTCCTCTTTAATCTTAATATTGTATAATTTTTGACAAGGCATTTTCTTTCTTCCTCTTCCATAGTCTCCCATCTCCCAAAGTATGGTTGACATATAATTTTTTTCTGATAAATTGTTTTTTTCATTTTTGATAAAGCTCTTCTCTGTTCATATGTTACTCATTCTGGGAAACAAAAAAAAAAAGTGCTCCGGGCAGATTACCTTTGACTACCAGCCTGTGTGGAGATCAAAAATATGGAATTGAGATTGTTTCTTTTGCTTTTTACTCAACATTTTTTTCATCAAAAGATTACTTATTGCATTCTTGTTTCTCAAAGTAGCAAGAAAAATCTCCAAACTTGGAAGATAGGGAGACATTATGCAATCTCATAATAAATCTGGGGCAGCATAAATGATGTGAACGAAGCAACTCAACTAATAATTTATCATATCTGCTTAGTTCTTATCATGGAAACATTGCTGTCCATTATTTGATTTAAATTTTGTGATCCTAACATGCATGGAATAGAATAACTTTCCCAATTGCGATATGTTTTTTATTTCTCCATCGCAATGTCAAAATTTAAGAGAATGTTTGGATTGGTGGAGTTGGATGGAGTAGAGCGGAGTGGATTAGAATGGAATGGAGTGGAGTGAGCGGAACAATTGTTCCGCTCCATTGTTTTGATACTTTCCATTTCATCCCATTTCGCCCAAGTTGGAGTGGAAGAAAGTTGAGTAGAATGGATAAATTGGATGGAATGGAGTCCATCCATCTCCACTCCATTCCATCCAAGTTTGGCAAGTCCAAACAATGTAGCAAGTTAAAATACCACTCCACTCCATCCAACTCCATTAATCCAAACATACCCTTAAGGCCTTGTGCCCTATTTCTATTGGTTGTCTAGAGCCGTAACCTATAACCAAGAGTTCTTCTCCTCCCACATCTTTTTTTGTAAACAATTAATTTTCTACCGCAGCAGTTTTTGTTATCAAATTTTGGTGACTTCCTAAGCTTAAGTTGACATTAGCTGGTCTTTAGAGATAGATCAATAAAGTTGACGAAAAGGCTATATATTGAATACTATACAAGCCATCAATATATTTTTGTGCTATTCAGTTTTCACCACACTAACTTCTGTTAGATTTTGATCCCATGCTTTCCATTTTTTAATTAGTCATTGGACATTTTTACTTTGAAAATGTTAGTATATTTTTCTTTTCAATGACAGGGAACTTTATAGTAATAATATAGCTGGGAAAATCCCAAATGAGCTTGGAAATTTGACGAACTTGGTGAGCTTGGATCTTTACTTGAACAATTTAACTGGTACCATACCAGACACATTGGGGAACCTTGGAAAACTACGTTTCCTGTATGGCTTGCTTTCCTTCATCTCATATCTTTAGTCTGAAAAATTTATGTAAATCTATTTCATTTTTGTTTTTTCATTTACCTTTTTAGCATTTGTATTTATATTTTTTACATTCTGGCTTTAAATAGTGGTAGAACAAGCAGTATGCAGTATGACTATTTACTTTCCACTAGAGCCTGCAATAACTTTGGAGAAAATGTATCATTCTACATAATCACATGAAATTGATGATGATTGATGATAGTGCACAGTTTGGTTGGTCTAGTAAAAGCAACTTCAGACTGTTTAGTTGACTGGCAAAAGTTGCCTGCAAGTTTGGTGATTATTGTGCAACTAATACCAGAGTTGTTTTGTCCTTTAAACTTTGTCGAAGACATGGTAACTCTAACTGTGTTTGATATGCATATTGACCAATTCATTATCCCAATGGATTAAAGATGCAAAGTCAATATAATAGTTTTTCATGAATATCCACGTGATGGATTGTACACCGAAGGGCAGTAGTGGTCTAAATGGCACTTTTCATAATTGTGGGATTAAATTGATGTCAATGAGGACCAAATTGATGTCACCTCTATCCTTGGGGAACCAAATGGTATTTACCATTAACCATTTTATTTGTAAATATCTAAAAGTGAATGCACCTCATGTTTGGATTGGACATATTGATCAAATGTGGCCAATTCACTTTGTCAAGTAGAATTCTTGTTATCTACCCTGGTTTGCTGTAACTTGTAATTATTATGGCATGCACACCCACCATACATACTGCTTGATAAGTGTCTGCCACTTTGCTTTATGACCCTACTCTATCAATAGTTTATTATCTTCAAACTAATTTGCCCTGCTCCCTGAAATAGGCGTCTCAACAATAACACTTTGTCTGGACACATTCCCACGGTTTTGACTGCTGTTGGTTCACTGCAAGTTCTGTGAGTGTTGCTCTTTTACTTAGATTTGGCATGAACTACTGCTAATGAAGATGCCTAGTTAGACTAGTGTCATATCATATGTATTCTTGCGAAATCTGACATGATGGTTTTTGTGGAATCTAGTGATTTATCAAACAACCAGTTAACAGGAAATGTTCCAGTAAATGGGTCGTTTTCATCATTTACTCCCATCAGGTTGGTGCAAATAATTTTGTTTATATCATTACTATTATTATCAAGGGTCGAGGGATGAGTTATCAAAATTCCGCTAATCCTGAGTTCCACTTCACAGTTTTAAGAATAATCCTGGCTTGAATCAATCATCCTATACTCCCACTCCATCATCAGTTCCTCCACCAGCAGAAACTGCTTCAGGTTTGTTGATGTTTGTTTTATTGTTGGTAATGGATTTAATCTGTCAAATAATAACTTAAACTAAAAGCTTAAGCTGAGGATATATAACTCTTAAATTGCCCTCTCATGTAAGAGTCCGCTTACAACTAACTTAACTGAAAGCACACTCCAACTTTGTTTTGAAATCATAAGACTGGGAACAACAATTGAACTCTGCAGCACTATGTCAACTTGATTTGATACCATCTAAAAGAATCACTTGACCTAAGATTTTAAACCATTAAAAGCTACCTTCACTCCATTCTGTTCTTTACCTACCAACTCCTTCACCTTTTCCTACCAAAGGGCAAGGCGAAATATGAGTGTCGCTAACTGATAGGCTATCCAGTATATAGGTTTTTTCCAAATATTTATTCAGTAATCTCTAATTGTGGCAGGTGCTTGTGACTGAACCTTTTCATTCTCAAACATTTAAATTTATTTAAAAGGACTCATGGTCTAACTCAAGAGAGGGAGTTAATAATAATGTTGAACCTTTTTTTTCAGAAAAATTCTATTCAATCACAACTGAAGATTTTGAATAGACTTATACTTTCCCATTTAATTCTGTAAATTCTTGTAGGTAGAAGTTCCACTGGAGCTATTGCTGGAGGAGTTGCTGCAGGTGCTGCTCTTTTGTTTGCAGCCCCTGCAATTGCACTTGCGTATTGGCGAAGAAGGAAACCACAGGATTATTTCTTTGATGTTCCAGGTTAGTTGACTAACGCATAAAAGATGATATATCCGCTGATTAAAGCTGTATCTGTATTTGATAGCCACATCTAATGTACCAACATTTTGTGTGTGTTCTTTACTGCCAGCTGAGGAGGATCCTGAAGTTCACCTTGGCCAGCTTAAAAAGTTTTCACTGCGTGAACTGCAAGTTGCTACAGATAACTTTAGTGGCAAAAACATTCTCGGAAGAGGTGGGTTTGGCAAGGTTTATAAAGGACGCTTAGCCGATGGTTCTCTTGTAGCAGTAAAAAGACTTAAAGAGGAACGCACCCAGGGTGGGGAGCTTCAATTTCAAACTGAAGTGGAAATGATCAGCATGGCTGTGCATCGTAATTTGCTTCGGCTGCAAGGATTTTGTATGACACCTACTGAAAGGTTGCTTGTGTATCCTTTCATGGCTAATGGAAGTGTAGCATCTTGTTTACGAGGTACCCATATTTGTCTGCTCTGGTCTTCATTTAGTCCTTCAAGAAGGATTAATGTGATATGCATCACTTTTATCAATAATTTTAGATCTACTAATTCCTCAAGTGAAATGCTTTACTCTCATATATCCTTTTCTTGTAGAAATGCAAGTGTTAATTTTCCATGTCAAATTTATCTACAGCTCACTTTGATTTATTCATGAACATGAAATAACAGTCATGTATTTCTGAGATGTTGTCTAGCAGGGGCACATGCGTGATCATGTGAAAATATATCATTATTTTGTTTTTGATCAACTGTTACCACATTTTCTTTTTATACTATAATGCAATCTTGTGTTACCAACATCATTTAAGTTTGGCCTCTGTGGTAGTTGTTATCAAAATCAAATGCTTTAGGTGATGTGTAATGCATGATGGAATGTAATTGCAAATTACATCAATAGTGGATCCACATTAAATCCTTTTAAATAGCTCAAGAGCTCCTGAATGTTCGTATGTTAAATTTCAAAACTTACATTTTCATGCTAATTTTATATATATGTGTGTGTGTGTAATTTATAAATACTGATTTATATACATTCTAAAGTTCAAAATTTATATATGTTGATTGTGTTGCTGAAGAGCGTCCGATTCGCAATCACCACTTGATTGGCCAAAACGGAAGGGTATTGCATTGGGATCTGCGGGGGCTTGCTTATTTGCATGATCATTGTGACCCAAAGATTATTCACCGTGATGTCAAAGCTGCTAATATACTGCTGGATGAGGACTTTGAAGCAGTTGTTGGAGATTTTGGTTTAGCAAAGCTGATGGATTACAAAGATACTCATGTTACCACCGCAGTACGTGGTACAATTGGGCATATAGCACCAGAGTACCTCTCAACCGGAAAGTCTTCAGAGAAGACTGATGTTTTTGGATATGGCGTGATGCTTCTTGAACTAATAACTGGACAGAGGGCTTTCGATCTGGCACGGCTTGCCAATGATGATGATGTCATGTTGCTTGATTGGGTAGGCATTCAGTTTACGAAAATTGTCCCATGTAGTACTTGTTTGATGTTAGTTACTTGTACTTGAAAAACTTCTGCTAATCCTCTCATCTATTTGTCTCATCACACGGTTCCACTGATTCATTGTTGAATATTTGATTTTTTTATTTTTCCTCCATGCTTTCTAAAGAACCTTCTTGGTTGTTTCCTATAATCTTCCTGGTTGTTCTTTAGCTCACTGTTGTTGCATTGGCTACTTTCACATAGTAACACCTATGACTAATGGTCATTATTGGCCATTGCCATTATTTTGAGTGCAGGTTAAAGGACTTCTGAAGGACAAGAGGTTGGAGACACTGGTGGATGCAGATTTAAGGGGAAATTATAATGATGAAGAGGTAGAGCAGCTGATCCAAGTGGCCTTGTTATGCACACAAGGCTCCCCTGCAGAAAGGCCTAAGATGTCTGAGGTGGTCAGAATGCTAGAAGGTGATGGTTTGGCAGAGAAATGGGATGAATGGCAGAAAGAGGAGATGATCCGGCAAGAGTTCAACCACACCCATCCTCACCCTGCTAATTGGGGGATATTAGACTCAACTTCAAACATCCAACCAGATGAACTGTCAGGTCCTAGATGATCTTTGAATATTCAACCAGCAAGCAAATACACAATGCTGTGTGGCTGTGCTTTTTGTTTGAAAGCTGTATACTACAGATTTGTTCACCGTCTACCTTTTGTTTTCATCTTTTTGGGTGATTTTCATGTTCAGATCACATACCCCTCATCATGTTGTGATTATTATAGAAAAAGAAGAAATTTGTATTTTGTATTTTGGGTAACCAAGTGGCCAAGGTGAAGTGTAGGCCACAAAGCGCCCATTACTTTTGTCATTGTATTTATGTTAGAATTTAGAAATGAGTATAGAATCTATAGATATATAGGAAAATAAATGCGATTCTATCATTGAAACATATATATAATTTAGCAGTGTTGAAAACTAGTACTTGGTTGGGTTGATATACGCTTCTCTTTAAAGATAAGCATTACATTGTCAGTGTGGACACGCATTTCTAAATGGAATGCCACCCAAATAGTTTTGAGGGAAACAACTTCTTTCCTGCTTGTTTACAGAAGATTGGTCTGTGTTTGAATTCAAGTTTATTTCTCAAATGCAAAATATAATAGTACTTGTTGCTTAACAGCGTAACCTTCATGAAACAGTTTTCTCCCAATGTTATTTTGGAAAATTTTCAAGGCTGCAACATGATAAGATACTGAACACTGGTCAATGCAAGAAATTAAAGTTGTTTTCTGCAACAACTAAAGCTCTCGGTGATGAAATTACCAATGTCCAACCACTGTTATATGATGGTATACTCAAATATAAATATGGATCCAAAAAACAATTAGATTTGATATACTGTGTTCTGAATGATGATCTTACTTTGTATAGTTCTAATTTTTCTGTATACGGGGGTAACCTCAATGCTGCATCTTATCAATAATTTGTTAAGGAAATAATCTACAATTGTAAAATCTTGCCTCACGTTGTGGCTCATTAGCAATCATACCAAGTACCAACCAACACAAACATACTCAGAAATCAAATTTTAAGGGATTGACAGCGAACTAGTTCAGCAGATCTACCATTCCTACTGGCAAGAACCCTCCAAGATTCTCTCCAGGGTTCTGCTGAAGATTCAACATGTTCACTGAATGAGTTGTCTGAAGATGACACACCATGGATTTGGCAGAGGCAAAATCACTTTGCATGCCAGCCTGAAACACTAGTGTAATGTTGTGAATGGCATCTATATATAGTTATTACATGAAGATTTCCAAATAAACCTGCCAAAAGATAAGGAGATTCTGAATCAGTGAAATCATGAATAGGAACATCTCCCGCAATGTCATGACTTCGACTTGGAACGTGACCGGCACATGAGGAATCTATCACGACCTAACTGGGAATGTGACCGGTACGTGAGAATCTCCTCTCACATAAGACTCGTGACCTCTAGTCTCTCTATATGCATAACATAACATACTTTTTATTCTAAAACATAGCTTCATCTAAATCTATTTAAATCTTTATGTACGAAGCTATGAAGCATTTTAATCATACTTTGAAAATCAATTTTACTTATAAGACTGAATCATAATTTTATCTCTAGCTTGTACATAACTTTAATCAAACTCTACAATTTCAATTCATCCTGGTAACTGAAAGCATAGACATAACTATGTCTAGTCCTGAAATTAAATACATAATCTGAAAATAATGCATGGCTTGAATCCTTCTTGCACACCTCCTGGAGCACTCTACTTAACAAGACTCTAAACTAAGCTTTACTCCAAAGCAAGCTCACCACTGAGAACAATTATTTGCCAAACAGGAGGCTGGGCAACATCTTACTTACAACTATGAGAAGAAAGGAGAGGGTAGTCAACGGACTCAGTGAGTGAGCTCTCACCCATCACCCATATGGGACATCCAAGAATATATATATTGCAATATACATACAACGATCATAAACCATTTGATATTTATGTGCATATCTATATAGAAAGATATCTCTGTATTTATGAATTCATAGAAAAACATCTCTAAATTCTTACTCTATCAAGAAAATATTTTTTGTACATATACATAACGACTCTTAATTCGAATATTCTCTTAAAAACATCAATACTCTCTAAAACATAAATAACGTACTCTAATAGAAACATGGATCTCTAGTTATGCGTTGCATAACAATACATTCTCTAGCTATGCACGTCAACCATGACATAGCAAATTTTCTGATCTCTAGGATCCCTCAAGGATCCGAAACGGACACCTAACTAGGTTCCATCTTTGTTTTGTGAGATTGCCCCTAAGGACAACTTGGTACCAAGGTTAACAATCGTTTTCCCTAACTCACTTTGTTGTTCTATAACTACCGTCTAGTCTCTAGATCATAAATTAATCATTTCTCTAAAACTCCTTCTAGGCTCTTTCTGGGTTTAAAACTCTATTATATAATTACTCTATTCTTGAAATCTTAATCTCTCTAATATACATGAAATCATTTAAATATGAAACTTTTGAAACTCTGAAGCTCTGGACTCATATAACTCTAACAATCGAACTTTAGCATAACTGTGACTATGAAATCATGCCTACAATCACTCGCTTGTAGGCATTTCAATTAAACCCACAAATATGTATCTAGCAATTACTACGAATCATACTAAGTTCTATACTTCTAGTATCATAAAAACTGAATTTCTAAAATCTCATTTCTCAAGCTAACATCTTTCATAATTTAATAACTCTAATATCATACTTTGAAACGGAAAAGTTCAAAATCATAAAATCTCTGACGTTATAATAACATCCTAGTTCATGAAATTAAGCCATACTCTGTTTGACATTCTTGCCAAAATATCTTAACTGATACTCTAAAATCATATTTGAAATCTCAAGTCTTGAAGCACATTTGATAAAATAACAACTTATTAAATCACATATTCTTACATTGAATCTTTACTTGTACATAAAATATTTTCATAATATGCAATCTATCAATTATGGTCTCATGGTTTTCTAAAATATATTTTTCATGATATTGTCAGAATCATGCTCTTTGTCTAACTTGTCATACTTGCAAAATCATATATATATAATCATACTTTCATTTTCAATTTCATATTTAACAATCATCATTCATAAACATACTCATAATGCTTTAAAGTAAGGTCATGAGCTTAAACCCACTCACCGTTGAAGCGGAATATGTGAACACCACCAACTTGACATGGAGAGCTTGGAATAACATCAACAACTACCATAGAGCAACCATAACTTTAGATTAAACTCTAATACTCTCTAGATAACTCTAATCTAACTCCAACACCATTGGGGGAGCATCCCCACTTGACAATAATGGAAACTAACAACAATCCAAACCAAAGAGCAAGGAATGGGGAGGAAGGGAAAGACAAAAAAGCTTGTACTTTTGATCTTGAAGGAGAACGATTTAGGTTAGATTGAGAGAGAGAAAATATGTTTGGGGTTGAAGGTTTTTGGATTTTTGGTGTGTTTCACTAGTGGGACGGTTTTTATGGGAAAAGGGGTCATTTAGCAAAATTACGTCGTTTTGAACATCTACGGTCATAGGGACACTGCTATCACGGTGGGTAGAACCCCCAAACATGCCAAACCTCACCCTATGACCGCTATAGCGGTCCAGGACCATTATAGCAATGAGTACACCTTTCTACATTTAAGAGTCTTTTAAGCATCTAACCTTTCAACATGGGTGGGTCCTGGAGGCTCTGGGCAATACGAACTTGTCCAAGGACACATGTACCCGGGGATCAATCTCATCCCTACCTAAACCTTTGGGTGACAAGTCTCTAAATGCATAACTTATCATAATATAGTACTTAAAAATGATTTTCTTCTAAATCAATAACCATTTTATATGTAAAACATTAATATTCAAATCATGAAAACTGAAGTATCAATATTCAAACTCTGAAAATTCTTTTTAATCAAATCTGCTAATCATGAAAATCATAATATGGTTTACCACATGATAGAAATGTTAAATCTAAAACCTGTTTAACCATTGAAATGAATCAAATACATAGCTGATCTATTACATAATCTGATCAAACAAGAAATTTAAATCCAAACTTAAACCTTTGAAACATACAGGAAATTGCATAAACTTTGAAAATAATTACTATATCTCAAAATACATGTAACTCAACTTCCCAAAACTCCTGGAGCACTTCTACAACTAACATGATCCTAAACTAAGCTTCCAGTAATGCAAATTCACCAAAGGAATGATGCGGCTCTTCACTATAATACATCATATATGCACCTGCAACTATGAGAGGAAGGGAGAGGGATGAGTCAACGGACTTAGTGAGTAAGGTCTCACCCATCACCCACATGGGATAACAAGGAACGTGTATATACATAATGCAATATACATGCAAGTGGCATAAATCATTTGATATTTACATACATAACTAGCTAGGAAAACACTTTCCATTCTATGAATTCTTAACAAATATTTCTAAACTCATAATCTATCATGAAAAAATTTCAATTGGGTGTGACAACATATACATACCTTGAATTAGAAATGATGGAATGGAGTAAATTTGAGAGAAGGAGAAAAAATGGGGGTTTAGGGTGAGAGCTTCGGATTTTTGCCAAGGAAACCTGAAGGGAAGGGTTTATCAGAGGTATTAGGTCATTAACCCAAAACTACATCGTTTTGCTACTTGTTGAACATTATAAAATGTGAGCAAGTAAAGCTTGTTGACGACTTGAAGAAACATGACCAAACTGAGACTCATTGTCGAGGCGTTGATAAAATTTTGCAGGTAACAGTACCCTACATGGGCTGTTTCAACACTCATTTATTTATGTGTAAGTTAATGTCCTCATTTATTTAATCTCTATTAACTTTAAAACATAAATATAAAAAGGAAATACCCCCTTTTGGATTCAAATAAAATATCATAAAAATCAAAATTCTAACCAATTAAAATCCAAATTTTTTGTTTTAGTTCAAATCTAGAAATCTTTATGATTTTCTAAACTTGGCAACAAAACGAAACGTTTAAAGGTTTAATAAAATTAATTAAAATTCGCTCTTAACTTATTTTCCTTTGGGGAATAATTACCAGGACTTTTGATCCCAAAATGTGGCTCTATCATATAGCCCTTCAAGAACGTATAGGACTCAGACTTAATGAAATTCAGGACTCGACAACATGGGTGGTCCCAAGAGACCTAAAATACAAAACTTTTGTCTAAAACTGGAATCACCTGATTTATAATCAATGATTTAACCCATCATTAATTATTTTCGTTGCATGTGTTATAATATGACAATCTTTTTTATCCATCAAGATACAAATTTCACCCCAATTCCCTCTCTTAATCCTTCCAAAAAAAAAAACAATGATGAAAATGAGTCTAGGTTCATGGGACACCTCATGGCCTAGTCATTAACATCCATAATATCCTCCTTTAAATGTCAAAACTATGGGGACTCATTAAAAACTTGCTTGGGTTGCACCCTTCCTCTTACACCATATATAGGTGTGTCATTTTTACTATTTCACACATCTTACTCAGTCTTTACCGTATACTTCTTCACTCCTTCTCTCATTTCATTTTTTGGTAATTAGGAGGCTCTCTGATCAATTTAGATGGGAGTAGGAGTAGGAGTAGTTGTAATTTTCTCTTATAAGTAATCCAAGAGAAATGTTTAAAGTCTTATCTGTGACTTCAAATTATCTTGAAAATACTAAAAATGCTGTGTTCATATATTTCTTAAAATGTTCTTATTAAGTTTAATTATTACTCAATTCTTGTTATGTTTTTGATCTCGAACTCCATGAATTTTATCAAGTTGGTACGGTATCACCTCATCAAAGTTAATATTTTCATGAACTTAATATGTCATAAACGTCTTGCCATTTTGTATTCAAGTGTGCAACTTCTTACATTTTTGCTCATGGAAATGGTTTGCTGGAAAGAAATGATTTGATAAATAAAAATTAAATTAAAAAAAAAGAAAACAGGGCGCTAGTCCAGTAGTTTTTTTGTTTTTAGGCACATAAAGGTTTCTTTACAATTTTCAAATTACGGCTAAAATAAAAGCCAGGTCATATTCCTCTTTATATTTTTTTTGAGGGCTGCTCACATACATTGCCAGTCAATGGCTTGATAAGCGTGATATGGTATCCTGACACATGTAGTGGGACCACAAGCCATTCACCTCACTCTCTCCCCAAAATACCCATCTCCATCATACTCCATTCACTTTCATTCCACTTCTCGCAGCTCTCAAATTCTCCGATCCCCTCCTCATCATAGGCTCCATCACCAAACCCACACCTACACCTCCTGACTTGTCCAACCTTGGATGAAGAAGGGTGAATACCATGGGTCGCTCAATGTTGCCGACTCGCGCTCTCCCTCATTGCTACCTTCATGATCAGCCGCCACCGCCATCCTTTCTTTGCTCCAAACCTCTCCAACTGGTATATGAGCAGGCAGGTCCATAACCCAAATCAATTAGAAAATGAAACAAATCAACTAAAAATATAAAATAAAAAAATATCACTCATCACAGCATATGGGTATGCCTCTTCTCATTGTCATTTGAAGCATATACCAACATATGTATCTTGACATTTTTTAGTTGCATTATTTATGGTAGGATGTTGAAAGATGATAAATAGACCCATTGACAACAATTATGGTGGAGGTGATAGATACCTGGTTCCCTTGGTGCTAGAATTGTGCGAGCATGGAGAATGGTGTGTTGGTGGAAGTGAATGGAGATGAGAAAAGTCATAAACGTGGGGCCATTTTGTATTTGTGCAAGAGATTGAGATGAATGGCTTGTGGGTCTCACTTGATATATGTATCGTTGGTTTTTTGTTTTAGGTGAACTCTCAATAAACTATAAAAGCCAGGCATATGTATGTATATTTTTTTGAGACTAGGTCATAATGGCAATGATTTTGGGCAATGTGTTGACGTACATCCTTTATAATGTTTGGTTGTCAATATTAATATTAAAATTTTGAAATGTTGAAATTATTGCACACAAAAACGACAATGAGTTTTTTTTTTTTTAATGAATATTAGAGTTCATGTGTTATTAAAATTTAAGGATCATGTACCCAACAATTTTATTAAGGATCATGTACATAACGGAAGAAAAGACTTCAACAAAATAAAGGTTTAATTAGATATGCATATTAAATATTTATTTCTCACTCTCATTGTTTTTATTAATATACATGGACATCTCGGGTTATGATGCTCATTTCAATCATATTCTTAATTTCTATGTGTAGCAAGACAACTATCGAGCATATATATATTTTTATAAATATTTTGTTGTTTCTGTGTTACATCAAGTTTTTGTTCATAATCATCTCTTTGGAGATATTTGGGTCCAAGAGGCAAATGCTATGCACGAGGAGCCAACACCAATCTAGGGAAGTACCATCCTTAAGAGGATTCTTTAGAAGGGTCTTACGATCCTTTGGACCATTGGAAACTTGAGTCATGTGTTTACTAATACCAAGGGTATGCTTGTGAATTAAAATTTTAGAAAAGGGGAGATGACGGAAAGATTTATAATACAAAATTATCCTACAGACTATTTCTTCTTCTCTTCCCTTCTAAAATTTTAACTTGCAACATATTTGGAGATCATGTTTTTCTTTTATTTTAACTTGTAATTCCAGGACAAAGCTGTCCTTTGTACTATTATGAATAATTGAAATAATCAGCAGTATTTTATATTTTTCAGTTTTTGTGCAAATTTTGGATTATTATGTGTGTTTATCTCTAGCGTTATGGGTCACGCTTATGTTTCAAAATCAATTACATGCTAATATTTCTAAGCTGTTTTAAAATAATCCACGTAAATTTAACGCACGATATTATGTCTTAAAGCATAATATGAAATTATTAGAGTGTTATAGTCCCCATCCTCAACTTGCTTCCCATCCCTTCCAATCCTTCTTCTTCTTCAACTACAAGTTCACTCCAAAAACATATTCATAGATATATATATAATAATATAATATATATATATGTGAAAATCAAAACCACACTGCACAAAACACACAATTAGGGCTGTGAAAAAAAAACCGGTTTGACAAAACCAAACCATAACCAGTTTGGAACCACTTTTTTAGTTTAAAATCCAAACCACACCAGTTTCATTAGGCTTGAACCGGTTTTAAACTGATTTTAAATTGAATGGATCAGTTTTGAACCGGTTAAAACCAAAACCAATGGATTTGAAACCAGAAAGTGCAGGACTTCAGAGCAGAAGCCCTCTCCTTCTGCTACCTGCCACTGTCGAACCCGAGCTCCCCTCTCCAACGCCACTGCCACCATGCCTGATGCTGAGCGCCACCGCCGGAGAGAAGGTAAGCACTGCCGGCAGCACTGAAAGGCGTGAAGAAAGTGGATCTGGTTGATCGAAGTGATGAATCCATGGCAAATTAGAGCGAAAACCGAGTTCCTCTTGAATGAAATTGATGGGAAAAAATATGGAAAAACATTGCTGATGAGAGAGAGTGAGAAAGAGAGAGAGAAATTAAAAGAAGGAGTGGCGTGGATGGACAGGATTAGGAATGGTATTGGAAACGAAACAGGTGTAGAGAAAAGAAAGCGAGGTGAGCG
Source organism: Dalbergia oliveri (assembly GCA_030441495.1). Taxonomy (NCBI): domain Eukaryota; kingdom Viridiplantae; phylum Streptophyta; class Magnoliopsida; order Fabales; family Fabaceae; genus Dalbergia; species Dalbergia oliveri. Next base: position 40,603,044 of record JAMLFY010000002.1, on the reverse strand, counting down.
AGTTGCAGTGTGATGTGAAAAAGGTTAACAGAGGTCGGGCCACTGTCACGTGATGATGCTGCTATTGTTGGACAGTCACAATGTTTAAAAGGGGTTGACGGGGAGGAGGTCGGTGTTGAGCCAGAGGAGAGGAGAGTGGAGGCGGAGGTGGAGGAAGGCGATGCGGCCGTGGCGGTCGCTGGCAGCGAGGAGGAGGGCTCAATGAAAGCTTCAAACAATAATCAAAATTTCCCCAAATAAAAAAAAAAAATCAAAATAAAACAAAATGACAACAACCAAATAACAGCAACAATTTTTTTCCTAAAATCCCTAGATTGCAAGCGAAGTTGACAAAATGGGGGAAGGAAGCTTGAAGGCAAAGGTGCAGCTTGGGTGGGTCAATGGTGCAAGGGTGACACCATGCTTCACAGTGGAACGTCGGCGTTGGCCGTGGAGTTGTGACGGCAAGATGCAGAGCAACGGTGATAATATTGCAATATATTTTGAGATAGTTGAATAAATGGCTAAAGAAAAGGTTATATTTACTTGTTCGTTTCAATTAAATTCAATTGTAAAAGCCATTACTTGCCTTTGACTCATTTAAGAGTATTTACCCTCCACGTTAGTTTCAATGCTTGAATAAAAAGCACTACATGTCATTCACTCATAAGATCATCTCATCGCTGCACTAATCCTTGTGAAAAGCACAAGGCATGTTGGAACCCACCTTTGTTCTAATCCAAGGAAGAAGACCGAACACAGAAAGAACCTTAAGAGTTTGTGCAGAGCAGCTATATATATTAAAATTCCTTTCATTTTGGAGTCCGCACAAAAATTTAAAAAAAAAGCTTCTTGTTAGGAAAGCCGGCCTATGTGTTTAGGTTCTAACTTAGTATGTTTACCTAATGTTTTTAAGCATCCATGTAAGAAAGCAAGATTTCTTTTTGTTAAGGATGTTTTCACGGTTAAGAGTTTTATATTTCTAGCTGATCTAGCTGATCCAACTTGAGGCTGGAAGCTCTTTGTTGTATTTGTTCTCCTGCTGTAAAATTGGCTTTAACCTGTTATCTTAGCAATGAATTTCAATTCATGAGGAAAAGGAAAAAAAAAAAGAAGCATAACAACGTACAAGCGAGACCAAAAACAAGGCAAAAATACTTGAAGTGGTACCATTACCATGACCATCTTCTGGGGAAGCGAGGCCATTGCTTCTCTTCTGCATGCATGTTTTCGCCATTCATTGAAGTGAAATGAAATGTGTACAAGGATTGGACTGCCATGTCCACCGCTCGTCATCTGCTTTTGCATGTAAATCAAATCAAATCACCCATCGAAAAGGCCAAAGAAAGAATGAACAACAAACTAATTAGTTGACTAGTGTCTACTCTCTTCAAACTACACTACAGACTCTCTCTATCTCTCTCTCAGTATAAAGATGCTACTCCATATACAGGGCAAGGAGGTGTAGGGACAGTCACAAGCGGGTGTGTTTGACCCTCTCCAAAAGCAACACCAATATTAAAATCACTCTCCGTTTAATTCAGTCTCATATGAATGTCACTTTCACATCACAGTGTTCACAATACATACATTTTTTTTAATTGAAAAATAAAGAGTGAAGAATGTAGAAAGAAAAAGAAAGAATAACGAGAAGGAGAAATTTATCAAGGAAAGGAAGCAACCTTCATTGACTGGACACTCTTGACCTAAGTCTCCTTCCTAAACTTTACAAAAGTTGAAGGCTTGGAAGCTTGGGAGGGAACCCCTCCTTCTCAATTCTCAGACCCTTTCCCTGCATTTCAAGATAAAACGGAGGTAAGAACTAACTGAAATAGCGAAAATGAGGGAACTTGGAAGTTGGAACTACCCACAATTCGGTTTTGGTCTATCTTGAAGCTCTTTGCTATTTTCTTTTGGTTAACCAGAGCTTTTTAGCTTGATGGGTATATCATGGGTGTAAGCTAGTATGAGGCTCCTGGGGTGCAGTTGAAGAGGATAGGAACATGGAGCGGGTGATGATTTCATGTTTCATGGGATCGTTTCTTCTTTGTGCACTTTCGGTGCTTGATGTGGTGCTTAAGGTTTCTGGCAATGCAGAAGGTGAGTGGTGATATTTTGTCCTTACTCTATGGGGTTTTAATTGTTACATTAATGTCCCTTCCCGTTGATCAGGGCCTCTAGATGAGAATGGTTACAAAAAAATAGTCAATTATGCTTTTTTTTCCTTCCTTTTCTTCTCATGCTGGTTGCCTTTCAGCTGCATTGTTATTTCGTCACTGGGCCATTTGTTTGACTGCCAAGTACAGCTGGAAATGTTAATGACTGGCTTTCATGTTGAAGACTTGAAGTAGCTTTTGAAATGTTTTACTCTCCAACGCTTGGCTGCGCCTGTATCATTTTTGTTAAAAAATGTGATCAGAGAATTGAAGATTCTGTTAGTTTCCTTTATTTGCTGGTGCTCTACTGCTCTGTATCATTAGCTTTGGTTGTTTGCAAATTGAACAAGTGAAAAAAATGTTTAATATTATGCTCGGGGAGTTCACCGCAATTGTTGATTGTGACACTTTTGTGACCTACTTTTGATAGGCCTTCATTACTTCCAAATGGATAGTTAATATACTCCACCCCAATTGTTGGTTGGTAGGATAGGACTTTTGAGTATGACATGGATAGGTGGTCAAGTTCAGGATCATATCTTTGAAATCATTACCAGTTGATCTACAAGCTCACTGGCAACTTGTTAAAAATGCTTTTATTCTTGCCAAAAAGAAATGCTTCTTTCCATTTGCTTCTATCTTTTCTCATGTATTGTTAGTTGGCCTTGTATTTAGGAGTATGTGACTGATTCTGATCCGTAGAAGTTGGCCAAAATCTCTCTATTTCCCATATTTCAGAGAAATTTCATTGTGCAGCGTAAATGTTGTCACTTGTTCTGTTTTCTACACCAGATTATTTAATAATAGGGATGTATGCACATGAATCTTGCTTCTATGACAGGTGATGCCCTGAATGCATTGAAGAACAGCTTATCTGATCCTAATGGTGTCCTTCAAAGCTGGGATTCCACCGTTGTCAATCCTTGCACATGGTTTCATGTTACTTGCAGCAGTGATAATAGCGTGACCCGTGTGTAAGTCTTTATCTCATTTTTACCAGTGGTTTTATGGCCTTTTGTATTCATAGTGAGAAAGATATTTGTGTTTGGTCAGTGATCTTGGAAATGCAAACCTTTCGGAAATCTAGCTCCACAACTTGGTCAGCTCCCAAATTTGCAATACTTGTAAGTTGTCAATCAGATACAACATTCTTGGGAAATTTGGCGTGTTTTTTTCCGAGTACATTATGCTTTTCTCTAAATCTGTTGCCTCTTGATTGATATGAAAAATCAGCACTAAATGTAGAACGTGCTAGAGTTTTCTTAGTCTAAACTTTAGATGGAATTGTCTAGAAAATATAGAGACATACCTAGATTTGCTAGCTCGCTAGAATTTTCTAGCAACTCAAAGTTGGTTGCTGAACCGATATAAGGAAGCTATAAATGTGTTAGCCTATTGTGATTGTGTGCGCTTCAGTAGTGAGATAAAGTGCACAAAGTGAAGTGCCCGTGTATGCTGAGTGAGTTAGTAAAATAGTGTGTGAGTGCTCAAGCGCACTAAGAGTAGGTTATTAGGTGCACAAGTGTTGGTGTCCTGTGAGTGCAACGTGAATACCAAGTGAAGGGTATAATTGGAGTAGATTATTGTGCACACAACACTCTTAAGGTGCACGAGTGTTTGTGTTATTGTAATAAAAGAAAACATCATTATTTTTACCAAGTTGTCCTCTTCCTTGCCCTACATGATATTCCTTTCTCATTCTTTCCGTTGATTTCTCTGAAGTTGGGCTTAAAGCAAAGCATACTGGGTGGCCAAGCATCAAAATCATTTCTTGGTTTACTGCCTCAAAGCTCCAAAATTCGGTGGACCACATTACCTGAACTAAAAAAGGACCTAGGTGTTCTTTTAAATCTTAATATTGTATATTTTTTGACAAAGCATTTCCTCTCTTCCCTCCTCCATATTCTCCCATCCCCCAAAGTAAGGTAGACACATAATTCTTGTGTGTGTGTAAAGCCGATATATGCTCCGGAATGGTTTGGCACCATTGCATGGTCCTAGTCTATAAATTACGGCAATGACACCATATCCATTCATTTAACTAAAAGGGACTGTTCTAGAACTTGAATCCGTGATCTTAGATCCAAGTTAGAATCTTACCATCACGCTAGGGCCCCCTCGCATCCATTTATTTAACTATTCGATGATATTAAAATTTGGGTGTCCTTGTTTTTTAATTTGCTCTTCTACCTCTTCTACACAACTGCAAGTGCACTCTAACACATTGCTTACTACAAGAATCATGTTCATGAACTCAAATTGTAGTGTCATGCAATAATTAAATGAATGGATGCTGTGGCATTGCGGTAATTTATGGACCAAAACCATGCAATGGTCCCAAACCATTCCGGACCATATTATCCGCACTGTGTATATATATTGGACAAACCTCTTATCGATATTGTCATCTGTCACTCAATCTAACCAAAAAAAAAAAACTTTGGGCTATTTTCTTTTTACCATTTGGTAGTTGGAGGTCACTTATTTCATATTTCATACTTGTATCTCGAAGTAGTAAGAAAAATCTCCTAAGTTGGAAGATAGGGAGAAGTTACAAGATGCCATAATAAATCCTGGGGCAGTGTGAGCCATTTGAATAAAGCAACTAAACTGACATATCCACAAATTATGATATGCTCCTAGTTCTTATCATAGAAACATTGATGTACATCATTTAATTTAAATTTAGTGATCCTAACATGTATCGAATAAAATAATTTTCTAATTGTGTTATGTTTTTTATTTCTCATTCACAATGTGAAAATTTGGAGGTCTTCTGCCCTACTTTTATTGGTTGTTGGGAGTCTTAACCTACAACTAAGGTTCTCAAAACTTAAGAATGTGAAAAATCAAAATAGCTCAAGTCAATGCATCATAAATTCAATTTTGGAAGTCTAATTGTGAGTGTTTATTGTAAAATTCCATGTTTTGTTGTAGGAGATATCATATTCTAACTAAAAGAGTAAACTCGTAAATATTCATCCAAGTTTATGCAAGTTACCTGAGTTTACTCTTGTTCAAGTTTCAACCGAGTTAACACAATTTGGGGATCTAATTATGAGTTTACGAGTTAACTTGAGAATTTGATATACAACCAAGAGCTGTCCTCCTCCCACATCTTTTGTTGTAAACAATTAATTTTAGAGCAGCAGATTTTGTTATCAACTTTTGGCATCTTCCTAAGCTCAAGTTGACATCAGCTGTTCTTTAGAGATAGTTGAATAAATGGCTAAAGAGAAGGTTATATATTGAATAAGATACCATCCGGCAATATATTTTTGTGCTATTCAGTTTTCAACACACAAATTTATTAGATTTTGACCCCTTTCTTACCATTCATGCTAATGTATTCTGCCATCTTTTAATTAGTCACTGGACATTTTTGCTTTGGAAAAATTAATATTTTTGTTTTCAATGACAGGGAACTTCATAGTAATAATATAACTGGGGAAATCCCATACGAGCTTGGAAATTTGACGAACTTGGTGGTCTTGGATCTTTACTTGAACAATTTAACTGGTCCCATACCCGAGACATTGGGCAACCTTGGAAAACTACGTTACCTGTATGACATGCTTTCCTTTATCTCATATCTTTAAAATCTGCAAAACTTATGTAAATCTGTCTCAATTTTTTCTCTTCATTTACCTTTTAGCATTTATACTTACTACATTCTTACTCAAAATGGTGGTAGAATATGCAGCTTGCTATTTGAATATTTAATTTTCACTACAGCCTGCAATAACTACAAAGAAAATATGTCATTCTACATAATCACATGAAATTGATGACGATTGATGATAGTGCACAGTTTTGTTGGTCAAGTGAAAAATAAGAAGTTCGGACTGTGTAACTGATTGGCAAAGCTAGCCCACAGGTTTGGTGATTATTGTACAATTAATACCAGGGTTGTTTTTTCTTTAATCTTTATGAAATACATGGTAATGTAACTGTGTTTCATATACATATTAACCAATTTATTCTCTCTGTGAGTTGAAGATGCAAAGTCAATGTAATAGTTGTTAATGAATATCCACACTGATGGACTGCACACTGAGGGGTGATGGTGGTCAAGATGTCACTTTTCATAGTTGTGGGATTAAATTGATGTCAATCAAACTGAAGTCACCTGCATCCTCAGGGAACAAAATGGGTGCTTACCTTTACAACATTTTATAAGTAAATCTCAAAGAGAATGCAACTGTCATGCTTCCATTTAGACATATCTATCAAATGCGGCCAATTCACTTTATCAAGAACTCTTGTTATCTATCCTGGTCTACTAATTTAAGTTAGTAACAAGTAATTATAGTATGCACACCCACCACACATACTGCTTCATAACTGTGTGCCACTTTGCTGTCATTTCTTATTACTCTACTCTATCAATTGTTTATTATCTGCATACAAACTCGCCCTGCTTCCTGGAACAGGCGCCTCAACAATAACAGTTTGACAGGAAGCATTCCCATGTCTTTAAGCTCTGTTGGTTCACTGCAAGTCATGTGAGTGTTGCTCCTTTACGCATGAACCACTGCAACTGAAGATGCCGAGCTAGGCATTGTCATGTATTATTCTGTGAAACCTGACGTCATGGTTTTGTGGAATCTAGTGATTTATCAAACAATCAGTTAAGAGGAGTTGTTCCAGTAAATGGTTCATTTTCATTACTTACTCCCATCAGGTGGGTGCTAATAATTTTGTTTATTTCATTACTATAATTATGATATATTATCAAGGGATGAGTTATCGAAATCCTGCTAACCTCTGAGTTCCCCTTTACAGTTATGCAAATAATCCTGGCTTGATTTCACCATCCACTCCAGTTCAACCAGACATTCCTTCACTGAAAGAAAATACTTCAGGTTTTTTATTAAAAATTTTATTTTTGTTTTATTGTTGATAACAGATTTAGTCTGTGAAAAAATAACTTGAAATAAAAGCTTAAGCTGAGGATGTAACTCTTAAATTGCCTTCTCATGTCAGAGTCCACTAGTATTGAAATGTGGACAAAGTTCAGGCTTGCATCTAAAATTGAAAGCAAACTCAAGCTTGTTTCGAAATTATAAGACTAGGAACAGTCATCAAACTCTACAACACTAGGTCAACTTGGTTTTGATAACCTCCTAAAGACTCAGTTGACCTGAAATTTTAAACCATCAAAAGCTACCCTCACTCCATTCTTTCTTTGCCTACCAACTCCTTCACCTTTTGTCACCAAAGGCCGAAGCCAAATATAAGTGTTCATGACTGAGAGGATATACAGTATATAACTTTTTCCAAATATTTATTCTTTAATTGTGGATGGTGCCTGTGACAGAACCTTTTCATTCTTAATAATTTAATCGAAAAGAATGGACTGACTGTTATTGAACAGTGACCAATGATTATGGATATACCTTAAGCATTGCTTCTTCCACAGTTCCACACGCTCAATATTTATAGCTTGTTGAGGCAGATGTCATTCATGGTGTAATTCAAGAGAGGGAGTTAATAATAATGTCAAACTTCATATATTCAATAATTCAATCACAATCCAAGATTTTGAATAGACTTATGTTTTCCCATTTAATTCTGTAAATCCTTGTAGGCACTGGAGCCATTGGTAGAGTAGTTGCTGCAAGTGCTGCTCTGTTATTTGTAGCCCCTGCAATTGCAATTGCACTTGCCTATTGGTGGCGAAGATGGAAACCACAGGATTATCTGTTTGATGTTACTGGTATGTTGACTAATGCATAAAAGATGGTAGATGCACTGATTAAAGCTGTATATGGTAGCTATTACTGATTTACCAACATTTTGTCTGTTTTTTACTGGCAGCTGTTTTGGGTCCTGAAGTTCACCTTGGCCAGCTTAAAAAGTTTTCACTGCGTGAGCTGCAAGTAGCTACAGATAGCTTTAATAGGAAAAACATTCTGGGAAGAGGTGGATTTGGCAAGGTTTATAAAGGACGCTTAACCAATGGTTCTCTTGTAGCAGTTAAAAGACTTCAACAGGAAGGTTCCCAGGGTGGGCAGCTTCAATTTCAAACTGAATTGGAAATAATCAGCATGGCTGTGCATCCTAATTTGCTCAGGCTGCATGGTTTTTGTATGACACCTACTGAACGGTTGCTTGTATATCCTTTCATGGCTAATGGAAGTGTAGCATCTTGTTTACGAGGTACCCTTATTACTCCACTCTGGTCTTTATTTAGCCCTTTAAGGAGGATTAATGATATGACTTACATCAATTTATCAATAATTTACCTCTTTATTTCTCAAGTAAAAAAGCTTTCCTCTCACATATCCTATTTTGGTAGCAATGCAAGTGTTCATTTTCCATGAACGTGAAAATAACAATCTTGTATTTGGGAGATGTTATCTGGCCAGGGTACATACACAAACACAATGGTGTGGAAAAAATTTAATGCTGATGGTGGATCCACATCAAATCCTTTGCTAAATAGCTCAAAAGTAACTGAATGCTGATGTGTTAAAAGTTCAAAACTTGTATTTCCATATTAAAATGATATTTTTATATATTGATTGTCTTGTTGTAGAGCGTCTGGAATCACAACCGCCACTTGACTGGCCAAAACGGAAGAATATCGCACTGGGATCTGCTAAGGGACTTGCTTATTTGCATGAACATTGTGAACAGAAGATTATTCATCGTGATGTCAAAGCTGCTAATATATTGCTGGATAAGGAATTCGAAGCAGTTATTGGAGATTTTGGTTTAGCAAAGCTGATGGATGACCAAGATACTCACGTTACCACGGCAGTATGTGGTACAATTGGACATATAGCACCGGAGTACCTCTCAAATGGAGTGTGTTCTGAGAAGACTGATATTTTTGGATATGGAGTGATGCTTCTTGAGCTAATAACTGGACGGAGGGCTTTTGATCTAGCACGACTTGCCAATGATGATGATGTCATGTTGCTTTATTGGGTAGGCATTCAGTTTGCAAAATTGTGCGTGCCATCAGTGCTTGTTTGATGCATTTACTTGTACTGAGAAGAGAAGCTTCTACTGATCGCACGGTCCCTCGAATTAGCATACTAATTCCTTTTTGAAAGTTTGATTTTTTGTTTCTCCTCCATGATTTCTAAAGTCCCCTTTCTGACAACCAAAGATTTTCCTTGATTGAAAAACGGGGGCTTTTTTTTTCCCAATTAACTGTCGTTGTAGTTGTACTAAATATCATTCCAATGTCAGTTCTTTTTATTGATCTCTTTAGGAGGTGCAATTGGTAACTTCGATGCTTAGTGAGAAGTTCATGTTTGCTAAGTGCTATACATTCCTAGCTAAAGTTTTGAAAACTCATTTTGTTGTCTATCTAGTTACTTATTGTTGAATCAATTTTGCTATTTCAACACCCAATTTTTTCAAACAATATGGGTCACCACTTACTTTTTTCAACTATCTCTCTATCACTTCTCACACCATATGGGATTGAATGCTATCCAATGTAGGTGTCAAAATAGAATTATTCTTGTTGAACAAGTCACCTTTGCTTTAAAAGTAAAATATGGAATTGATTTGGCTGTTCCTTTTTCTGTCCCAGATTTTAGAATCTCTTCTTCTGGCTGTTCTTTTTCATTGTTGTTGCATCGAATATTTTTACATATCAACACCAATGACTAATGGTGGTAATTGACATTATTTTGAGTTCAGGTTAAAGGACTTCTGGATGACAAGAGGTTGGAGACATTGGTGGATGCAGATTTACAGGGAAATTATAACGATGTAGAGGTAAAGCAGCTAATAAAAGTGGCCTTATTATGCACACAAGACTCCCCTGCAGGAAGACCTAAGATGTCTGAGGTGGTCAGAATGCTAGAAGGTGATGGTTTGACAGAAAAATGGGATGAATGGCAGAAAGAGGAGATGAGCCGGCTAAATTCCATCCACACCCATCTTAACACTGCTAATTGGATATTAGACTCAACTTCAAAAATCCCACCTGATGACCTGTCAGGTCCTAGATGATAACCAGCAAGCAGATACACAATGCCTGGCTTTTTGTTTGATTAGCTATATATACTATGGATTTGTGTACGAATGACAGTTACTCCCCTCCCCAGATGTACCGGCCCCTACACAAGATGTGGGGCATGTTTTAAGTGTTGGGCAGGGTGGTTCGGGTTTATATATATATATATATATATATATGGTAGGGGCAGGTAGGGTGCAGGTTTTGAGCTTTAAGATCCACAGGGTAGGATAGGGGCGAGTTGGGACTAATTTAATAAAGGCGCGGGACGAGTCAGATTGACTTAAAACCCATCCCATTGCCATCCCTAGATTTGTACATAACTTTCATCCTCCGCCTTTTGTGTTCACCTTTCTCCTTGATGTTCATGTTTTGATCACATACCTTTCATCATGTTGTGATTATTAAATTAGAAAAAGAAACTTGTAATTTGTAGGCCATAGAACGCCCTTAACTTGTCTCATTGTATGTTAGAAATGATTACAGATCTTATATGAAAATAAATGCGATTCTACCATCCTTTATAGATAAATGCAGATATTTAGTAGTATTGTAAACTAGTACTTGGTTGGGCTGATAGATGCTTCTCATCAAAGGTAAGTCAGCATTACATTGTCTGTGCAGGCATGCCTTTGTAAATGGAATGCCACCAGATTAGCTTGAAGTTTGAACCTTCACGTGGATTAACAGCATGACCTCCATGAAACCGTTTTCTCCCTTTGTTATTTTGAAAATTTTACTGAACACTGTTGGTCAATACAAGAAAGTCACTGTGTTTCTACAACTCCTCTCGTTAAAGAAATTTCCGAGTGTCCAAATGCTACCAAGTGACGAGATACGCAAATGTAAATAGAGAATCCGGAAAACCATCAAATTTGATATGCTGTTTTGAATGATCTTACTTTGTATATTCTTCTTTGTACGAGGGTAAAATGAATGTTTACAGCTTGAGAATCATTTGTTACGCATCATTTACAATTGTAAAATCTTCCCTGACATTGTGGCTTATTAGAAATCATGCCAACCAACACAAACATGCTCAGAAAACATAACCACGGACTCTATCTCCCCAACCAATATATATATATATATATATAAAATCAAATTTTAAGGAATTGACAGCTAACCAGTTCAGCAGATTTACCATTCCTACTTGCAAGAACCCTCCAAATTCTGGATTCTGCAGAAGATTCAGCATGTTCACCAAATGAGTTGTCTGAAGATGACAACATGGATTGGGCTGAAGCTAAGTCACCTTGCATGTCAGCCTGAAACACTGTAATGCTGTGATTGGAATCTTTAGTTATTATATGAAGTTTTCCGAGTAAACCAGCCAAAAGATAAGGAGATTCTGAATCAGTGAAATCATGAATAGGAACATCTCCTGCAGCAACTTTCCAGCTATCACCTTCATAATCATATACCTTGATCTTTGCACTGTCAAGAGAATTTGAAGGATCAAGTGCATATAGATAACCATTGACAGTAACACTCAATTTTGTTCCAGCTTGCCTCGCTGGCCAACCTTCACCCATGCCATCTGGCATTTCAAGCCATGAATTTACATTAGGATCAAACACTTCACCCCCAACATCAACAAAGAATGGCCAGCAATACAAACTCTGAGGAACAAATAGCCTTCCCCTATATGAGGTCATTCCTGTGGCAATAGGCTTGAGCAAGTCAGCCAGAAAAGCAGTGGGCAGCACCTGAGCTTTTGCAAAAGGCATGCTTGGTAATTGGGACCACATGCCTGTATGAGGGTCATACACTTCTGCAGATTGAAGGGGGCTTAGTCCACCACGGCCCGTAGTAACCCCTCCAACAGCATAAAGCTTATTATTTAATATACCCGTCTTGCAATAGGCTCTGCCAACAGACATTGGACTGGCCTCAGTCCAACTGTTTTTAACAGGATCATACTGCCAAACCGATTTCATTGCTGAAGCTCTTGAAAATCCTCCTAATGCATAGATGCAACCATCAACAGCTCCTATGGAGCAACCACAATATGGCATCCGGTCCAGAGCATCTCTCCTCCCAAGCCAACTCATTATCACATCAGCAAGTTTGATACTCAAACCCATCATGCTCCACATTCGAAGGGGAAAGGCAGCCAAACCCTTCTTTGCTTCATCTTCAAAGGAAACTCTTGGCATTGGTGGCAACCTTTGCCATCTTCTGGAAAGAGGGTCCAAGGCATACCATAAAAGCTTATCATCCTTGACCTTGGTTAAAATGTAGAGCCACTCCTCTGCGGTGCCAAGTTCTCTTCTCGCGGAAAATAGTTCAGAACTCACAAGGGAAGCCTTCCAAGAACGAGAAACTAACTTCAAATTCAAATAGTAAATTCGAGGAACTCTAGCTAGAATTTGAATTGAGATCTCATCAGGAAGGGATGGAATCAATCTCGAATTGTCCTCGCAGGAGCTTGATGACAATCTCTGTCTCTTGCAAGCTTCGTCTTGCAAAACCTCACAGGGATCACTCCATCTAGTCTTGGACTTATTCAGACTCAGTATATTCCCCATTAAAACCACTATCAAATTAAAATAAAAACCAAGAACACCAAGCTTCCAAGATAAATCTGTTCGAGAACATCATCATTCTAAATCATCTGTTACCACACATTGGAATAATGGATTTATCTCAATAAGCATAAGCTTTTGACCAGAGCACATAATCCATTTACACCCAACATCTCTCCAAGTAAATCAATCAAAAAGTAAAGAGAACACTAGAATAGATGCATGCATAAATTCAGAATGCATGAGACTAAAAGAGATAGACTGTATCGCACACCCCACACAGAAACACACAAATGCTAAAACCATATCAATGAATGCTTTAAGTTTAATCAACTTGGCTGAGTGCAGAGTACGAGATAGATTTGGACAAATTACTCCTTAAAACAAAGTAAAACCAGAAATCTAAGATAGCCCAATCTTAAATGTAAGGCAAAAAGGAACTAAATTGGCTGTTTTGAATATTCAAAGAAAATTAGGGGCTAAAATCTTCGCACCTGACACAGGGAGGACAACAAGAATAGACAAAATGAAGTAAATCGTATATATAGAGTATAAAAGGGAATCACTGCATCACTCCCTGGAGTCAATATGTTACCAATATTGGTTAATTCTTCATTCAGTATACATGTTGCCACTTATTTTATCATTTTTTAGCATACAGTCTAACAAAAGCAAGACGCAAAAATGCATTATACAAGGCATAAAATCTCAAGCAAAGTCAATGCAATCACAAGTTGCCAGCAAAGTCTTTCTACTTCCAAAACAAAACGTCCCTGATTGGAAAAAAAAAATCAAAGATACACAAATAAAAAACACACCGGAGCAGTGCAACAAACAAGAATCCAAGCAAGCATAGAACAAAAAAGGGACCAAAGAACAAAAAAACAAACACTCACACCGCGTAGAAAGGCCAGAAAAAAAATCAACAATTCAGTACACAAACAACTTACACTCCAAGTCTCCAGCAGAGAAAGGACTCATAATAACAACAATACAATGCCCATCATTTTATACACTCGAAAACTGAAGTAGCAGAAGGACCCAGAAAGTCAAATAGGTACGCGAGAAAGGAATCACTTGGAAACTGATCCAAAAATGGTTACTTTGTACAAAACCCATGTTTTGAAGAACGGAGAATTCGGTGAAGGAATGAAAGTGGGGACAAGGACAGATTACTCTGACACGGAATGGATCACAAACAGAGACAGAGACAGAGGAAGAGAGAGAGGTTTGTAGATTCTATTCTAACACTAACAAAGGCAGCGTCTGTGTCACTCTCTGTATGTCAAAGTGTAAACCCAACTGCGTGAAAGTTATCCTGTCCTTTTCACTGTGTCCCGGGAGTTGGGACAATCTCGGCCGTTTATTTTGTGGTCCCGCTTTGGTGTACGGTCTAGATCTTTCACATAACTGGGGACAATTTTTTGGTTTTATTTTATGCGATTTTAAAAAAAATGGAAAAAGAATTTTGAACAAGCCATGTGACGAGTGTTGTGTTAGTTGAAGGGACTTGGTGTTGGTAAGAATATGTGAAAAGCATGTGAGTTTATAGGAGATTAATTTTCTTCTATATTTAATCATACATCGCATCAGTAGCAATAGTTAAATTTTATATTTATTATTTAAAAAATTATATAAATAAAATGGCTTCATTAGATAATAATATAAACGGTTAGTATTTAGAAAATAAATTCATATAAGTAATGTTACCTTTTTTCTTAATTGATGGTTGAGACATGAAACCTTCCTTCAATTTTGGGATAGGATATAATCTTCGGTATATCGAATATTTATAAATTTCATGAATAGAAGAATTTAAGAATCAAATTGAAGTATGAAAAAAGGTTTAAATATGTTTCTGGCTTTCAAAAAAATAAGTTGATTCAGATTTTGGTTTCTAACTAGTTGAATATTTAACTTAGACAGTTTAATGATATAAACTAAAATTAAATAGTTTTAAAAATATTTAGAGTAAAAACCAAACAAAACAATTTCTTGACAAAAACATATTTAAATCATAAAAAATATAAATAAAAGCTAATTTCCAGTTACTTTTCACATAAGCACTATTATTTAAAAGCAATAATATCTATTAATATAAATGTTATAGCTGTCATTTTTATTATTAATTTTGATTTTAATACATTATTATTATAAAAATATTTTATGTAGACATTCAATTATATATATTATATTAGTAAAACTATTTAAATTAATTACTCATTATCTTAAAATTTTTATGAATAAGTGTGTGATTGAATAACAATGTAAAATTTATTAACATTTATAATAAATTAATATTAATCTCTTATTATTATTATTATTATTAAACAAAAGTACACATTCAAATACGGACTCCTTCTTCCTTCGTTTTCCCTAAGTTAAAATAGTACACAAACTTTGATGCATTATTGATACTTCCAAGTCCATTTCTATTTTTTATTTATTTATTGAAACAAATCCATTTCTATTGATATTGTTTGTAAATTGTAATAGTAAAAAATATCATTAATTAATTTGTATATCCAATTTTATATTTAGATATTTGAAAAAAAATCACTTTATTTGTCAAGCTCGATGAAACTTAATTGCCTTGATTTTAAATTTTTTTTATATTTAATAAGAATTGATTTAATTTCAAATTTAAATATAAGTAAAATAAAATATTTTTATTTTAATTATTTTAAATAATATCTGGTATGTTTTAAACACAGAATTGATTTTAAATATAAGTAAAATGATTTTTATATAATTATACTAAACACATAATTGAACTTATAAATCAAATTAACTCAAATTATTTCACTTCCTAAATTTAATTATCATATAAACACTGCCAGTCTACCACACTTAATTTGATTACTATTTCTTTCAGTGAAGTGTATTTCACTAATTTGTTGGACAACATAAACATTCTTACTTTAGATGAGTTAAATCCTTAAATAACAATTGTTTCAAAAATTTTATTTATTTTTAAATTTTTGCTATTAAATTGACTATAAATCGCATAAAATTTTTCTACGTAAAAGCATTATGCTACTATTCAATTCAACTAGTATTGAAACTCATGTGATGCACAGGTACACAATGGAAAATATTCAGTGTTATGGAAAAGTAGTTGTGCGAATCAATGCAAAATGATATATCATTAGAATATTGGTTATTGTTTTTAACTCTCTCATAATTGTATTGTCATCAATTCCTTATATTGTGTACAAACAATTTTCGTCAATTTTCAAATTGAAAGTGTTTGAGGCATATAGTGGCACTCCAATATAATTTAAAATGAAAAGGGATTTAATCGAAAAAATGGATTTGAATTTTCATAACATTTAAGAAGAAATAATAAGTTAAATAATATAAGTAATAATAGAAGATATCATTTTGATATTATTATTATAATAAAACTCTAGATATAATTAGAAAAATCAATAATGCTAAAAATGATTGTACTTGAATAACAACTTGTGTACATAAACAACATTTTCAATCATTTAGTTTTTTCATCATCAGTTTCAATTATCAGGATGAAATCAACACTGCAAAATAGAAAAAATAGAAAAATGTGCACGTTATGTAAAATATCAAAGTTAATAAAATTATTATAAGCTGAGCGTGAAAATAAATTAAAGTATGTTAAATTAGCACACTATTCGAAGTAAAATTTTCAAATGTTTTGCTATAACTTACTTTGATATTTTAAATTTTCACTTTTACCAACATAGTTCTTCAGGTGAATTTTATTATTTTACAATTCAGGTTGACTGTGTCCTTGATTAGTTAAAATGGCTTCACTGTTTTATTTAACTTTCAAGTTAATTTTGGGAACAATATATAAATCCATTATATAATTATTTTTTGGGTACTAATTAATCCATTATATAATTTACAATCAATAACATGAATATTTCTATAATGAGTAAGAAGTATTTTTTATTTATTATTCTTTTGTTTTATATGACCAAAAAAGTTATAGTAAGTTTTTAATCATTCTAAATATGGTAAGTTCTTTTAAAAAATTAAAAATTACTAAGGAATGATTCTTGGCAAAAACAAACGTTTTAAATAAATGTATGCATTTATTTCATTTTATTGTCTATTTTTACTTTCTTTATTTTTATAGAATGAAATCTATCTATAATATTATATACTAAAATCACTTCACAATCATAATTTATATTAGTATACCTACAACAATTGACTGAGAATTCTATCCACGTGTCATTGTAACACATCATAATCACAATTTATGTTAGTATATTGTTATTTTTTTAATATTCAAAAATTAATATTTTGTCAATGTTTTGATTTTATTTTCTGAAATCATATCACAACTTCAAACATCTATATCTATCTATCTACAATATTATATACCAAAATCACGTCACAATCACAATTTGTATTAGCATATCTACAATGATTGACTAATTTATAAGTAGCATTTATGATTAAGAATTCTATCCATAAATACCTTATGATAGTGTTTGGAAACATAAAAGAAGGGAAAAGATTTGTTTTGAAATAATTGGAATGATTAAATAGAAAATGGAATTAAATTGACATATAAATCAATCTTATGTTTAAAATACACTAAATTATGTTTGAAATGTTTAAAATGAAATTGATTTGATTTGATTTGTCTTTAAGTTTTAAAATCAAATTAATTCCGCTAAATCCCATCAAATTTGATAAGATTTAAAAAATAAAGGATGAAAATCTCATGAATTTTCAAACCAAATCATTTCTTATTTTTTTAAAGATTTGAATACAAGATTTGATTTACAAATCAAATCATTTCCTTTTTAAATCATTCCAAAGACACTATATGTTTTGCACTTAAGTATAATCTATGTATAATCTATTAAGTGGATATCCAGGAAAGCAAAAAAAAAAAAAACTATTCATCGCTCCTTAGGAGTTTGCTTCTCCAGAAGTTCACTTGTTATTTTCCTCCAATAAGGAAAATGTATTAGTTGAAGAATTTCTTGAATCTTGCTCGATCAATCTTGGTTTTCATAAAATATTAATATAGATTTGAATTTATGATGAATCTTATATGTGACCCAATATCAACTAATGATTTGATAATATTTATGTATTTATAGTTTTAAATTACGTTTTGAATTGTCATTGTCATGCATAGAGTTCATGGTTAACACTAGAATATAATAACATTACTCCAAATTTCAGTTTGAAGCTTTTTGGGTTCTGCATTAAATTATAGTACTGTACTTTTCTCTGAAGTGGAAGAATTATTAGTCAATGCTAAGGTTTCAGAAGGACTTAACAGAAGGGAATGACTAAATGGTGGTGGTCTTAGTATTTAATTCTGCTGAAAGCACTAGTATTTGACAGAGGAAGGGAAGGGAGTTCAGTGCACTCAGCATTTGGTGCGGCAATTTGATGGACCACACCTGCCTCACTAATGTTCTAAAACGTCACTTTGACTTCATATGTTCAGCCTCATGATTCATAATTCTGCCATAAACATTTAATCTATGTAAGAAAAGATAAGAAAGGTTTCTGCTTGGATTTAGATACAAGGATACATGAAACAGTGTTAAAGAGTCTTCATTTGTTACTGCATGATCATAGATTACTTCATTTTGTTGCTGCATAATTGCAGATTTTTTATTTTTGATAATTTGTGTCTTTCAAATATGATTGTTGGCACTCTCAATAGGAAAAGATTATTTGGACCGTACTTAGTCTACTCATAAAGTTAAATTTCAGCTGAATTTTTTAGTAATGGGTGCTCTAAAATTGAAATGCCATCTTATAAGTTGGTAGAGCACAATCTTAACTGATGTTTCTGTAAGCAGCTAATAGTCTCTCCCTTGAAGAGTACAGTGGCAGCTGGAGCAAGTAGTGTTGATGTAAAGACCATAGTTTTAGAAGGGAACCGATAATTGACTGAAGCTTTAAATCACTAATTAAATTCGATATAATTAAATTAATATATAAAAATATAATTTAATATAATAAAATATATGTTATATATTAAAAAAATGAAACATAATACTAAAAATTGGCTTGCCTATTGATAGAAAGTGGTGCCGTCCTTTCCGTAGTAAGAAAGGGTTCAAACCCATTTGAAGTTTTTGAGGAAATTCTAAATTTCCTTGGAGGCATTTGGGTTGACTCGGTTCGCACTAGTTCAACTACAGAACGGGCAAGGTGGTTAACCAGTTGAACCGGCCTTTGCCAATTTTTAATACTATGGTAAAAACATTTATCTCAAGAAGAAGAGACTATAAAGAGGGTAAGGACGTTTTCTCTGCCTCAGAAAAATCAGATAATGTTCTTATTGCATTGCTTAATTTCTCCAACCACAATGCTACATATTGATGTTAATTCATGTCTGATCAAAATGCAATGCTGTTACTGATACCCTTTAATTTGTTGCTTATTGTTATACTGCTTCGTTTAATTATCTGCCTCATAGTGCTACAAAAGTTTAAGGTGAAAGGATATGAGACTTGTGCACCTGTGGGGTAAGAAGCCACTTGTATACAATTAAAACCTCTGTGGAACATGGCACCTAATTACAAAAAAATTTATTACAAAGTTCCAGCAAATAACAAGGAAGGTCAATTCATGCAACATTAATAGATCATCATCTGTTCAGTTGCCACTTGCCAGCAATGCTCTTATGATCAGAGACCCAACATTTGTAACTGACATGCCGCTGTGCCTCCTCCTCGCTGATTTTAACCACTTTAACTTTTTGTACCTTAACTGATCCTTTGACCATTCATTGTTATCCAACCACATTTTCAGTTTTCCCACTGGATGCTGCCACACAGCCTTGATTAATGCTATAACTTTTTGGCAAAAGGCTAGAAGGAAAGTTGACCTCTTTTTTATAATAATAGTCATTTTGAACAAATTAATTTATTGAAAAGTTAATGTATTTAACTAATACATCCAATGATGGTTCTTTGAGGTTAATCCTATTTGTGTGGTGGATATATCAGATACTTTGTTTGTATCTGTCTTAACATGACTTATGGCTAGCTAGGGGAAAATGAGTGCACTAGAAGATGAAGCCTTTTTGGTTCTAACCTCCCCTACTACCCTACCTCATGTCCTCATCCCTAAGTTCGTCTACTAAATAACTCAGCCATGAGAAAATGTTTAGAAAATAAGACAAACTTGTACTGTTTGGCTTAGCTTGCCTCATCTCATTACACCTTATCCCAAAAGGAAATATAAAACTTGATTTGTTCAGTAAAATATATAACAGTAAGAAAAATAAACATGTTCATTATGCTTTTATCTGAATTTCACCCTTATGGATCAACTTGCTTCTCTAACATGTCCTTTCTATTCATATCAAAAGAAGGTTATATATTGTCAGTTCCTCAGCATTAACCACTGATAAGGACAAGATTTTGGACACTTTTATATCATAGTTACATTCATAATAGACAAAATGACAAATACATCTATACACTGCCAGTGAAGCCATTGGTAGCTTAGGTCATAATGAAAGCATTTCTCTTCCATTCTATATACTTTCTGCCACTCTCTCAGTCACAAAACCATCGTCAGCATTACAATAGTAGATTTTGACACCACACCCTCTTTTGTTGCCTTTCTGCTCAGCAGCATCCATATTCTCCTTGCTCCTGAAAACTCTCTTCTGTTTGGTAACATATGATGAGCCTGAAAACCAGCAACAAGAAAATGAGCAGGGGTTTCATGTGCCATTCTCAGGCATCCACAGCAGTGTGCATGAGTACCCGAGATCCTCGATCTGTGGTTGTGCCTAGGAGGCTTGACAGGAGTGTTTCTCTTGATGATACCGGGTTGATCAAACATGCCAAGTACTCCAAACTTGGTGAGTGTCATAGGTCCAAACCACTTCCACAGATCAAGCAGGGAGGAGAAGATCAAGATCAAGCGAATGAACCAAGGGAACTTCAGAAAGCACCAACAGATGATGTCTTTCAGGTTTGTTACGTTCAATCATGCAAATGTCATTTTCCCTTGAACAACTTTTCTTTTTTTCTTTCTTTTTTTTTTTTGTTTTTGTGTGTGTGTGTGTGTGTAGAGCTTATCTTACAAATTAATGGAATATATGGAGTTTCATGAGGACAAATGATAATATAGTCTTGGGTTCACCATGAACCCAAAAAGTGGCAATGTATCCACCTTTTGTTCTTAAATGTTTACATATATAATATATATACTTTTATAATAGATTTTGAATGGTGAATATTTTGCTATGTGTAAGGTTCAACATGAACCTAGGTCTATACTATCGTCATTGTTTCATGAATCGCACTTGTTTTTCTGCTTTTACAATGCCCATATATAATGGAAATGCAGTAATTCCTTAATAGTAGTAGTAAAGGACAATTGAGTTATTGAAAGTTACAGAACCTTCTTTGATCTTTCACTTTCAGTGATAAAGCTACGTGTATATGATAATCAAGAAAGCAACTAAGAGCAGAGCCATAATGAACTAAAGAAGCCATAAAATGGAAATGGAGTTTAGATTCTAGACTGTTCATTCATAAATTTTGGTGTTGTTGGCTTTTTCTTTTTTCTTCCACAAGTGTTACTGGGTCAACAAAGCTCACTAGAAACTATTCCCTCTCCCTTTCAGTTGATTACTTAGATCAAGAGCAATGGCTAGGACTATACCACATGTAGTGTCACAGATGCAATTTTTGTGCAAGGAAACAAATAATCCTCATTATTTGTCTTCCTCATATTTGTCATTTGCAGAAGTTTCAAGATATTTCACGTGCTTTTCAATTGTCACAGTCCCATGCATATTCCTTAGAGAAAACAGAATGGCTATGTCCTTTTTATTTCAAATGGGCATTTTATTAAACAATACAAATGGTATTACATGATGCCACACCGTTGGTTTTGTCCCTTCCATGTAAGATGCCCTTTTTATTTTTCTATTCCTTTGGTTCTCCACCAACGAAGGTACGTGTCTAGATCTTAGACTATGTATAGTCATATGGTCATATAGTATGATTCTGAATTGTCTTGGAATAATGGAATCTCATATTCAAATCTCCTTAAGACTGCATGTGATGCGATATAAATATTGCAAAAACTATATTTTAAAAGTGATTGAGAAATGTTAAACAAACACTATGATATTTGAAATTTCATTATTACAAACTTGGAAGGGTGTTAATGCAGGTGGTTGTGATGCGGGTTGCTATTGATTGTCAAGGATGTGCCAGAAAAGTGAGAAAGCATCTGTCAAAGATGGAAGGTAATCAGCCATGCTAGTTTTATAACCTCACATAGTAAAAATAAACACTTTAAATAATCAGAATTTGTTTGTGAACATAATTTGAAATATTTTATAGTTAGAATATAAGCTCTAAGAGCACTAGATGAGTGTTAATATATAATGAAATATAATGGCCTTTTCACTTTTCTGAGCAGCAGTCTCTGTTTTGCATTAAGGTAAATTTCGGGGTTAAGCCAAATGAATTAAAATTATACTTGAGGTTGTGACATTTATTTTGGGGGTAAAGGTTCTAACACGCTTTTAAATCTACAATCTTAGGAGTTGCATCATTCAGTATAGATCTGGAGTCTAAGAGGGTGACAGTGATGGGTCACATTTCTCCACTGGGAGTCCTTGAGAGCATTTCAAAGGTGAAAAGGGCAGAGTTCTGGACTGCTTGTAAAAGCACTTCAGTGTAGTGTACCTTAAATGGCAGCAAAGGATATGCAGAGTCAGAGTCAACATGTGAGGAAATTGCCTTTGCCTTAGCATTTGTTAGCATCTTCATATGGACATGGTGGACCTGGTGGTCCTCAATGCAATAAAATTGGAGAATGGGGTGGTTGGAAATCTGCTCAAGTGACTTGGTTCTGGTGGTGATGATATGTGACAATTTAATGTCATCTACCCCTATTCCCCATTTGCATTTTCTTTCCTTTATGCCATTCTAGTTCTAGTTGCAATGCTCAAAACCCGTGTGAAATAAGCCGCCTCACTTCTTGACTTTGAATTTTCTTTTCTCCCAAAAGAAAATTATAATTGAAACTTTCCATCAAAGAATTATAGAGAAAGGTGATAATATATAGTCCTCACAATCTCATTATACAATGTTTCTTATGTCACTGCTATGGTCTAAGGCTTATATAGCGATTGATTTTTACAGATTACTTTTGTTAATTTGAAGTTCTCAGCATTGACATGATCTTTTTTGGATGAAGTGAAATAAATAGCTTTTCTTAATATACTAATACTGTCGCCAAGTCATAACTTAGCTATAGTAATGGATGATAAGATGGGTGAAATGAGGACTGATTAAAAGAAATAGTTTTTCTTAATACACTAAGAATACTGTCGCCAAGTCATAATATACTTTGCTATGGTAATGGATGATAAGATGGGTGAAATGTGGACTGACTAAAAGAAGTGTAATGCATTATTACACAAAGCAGAAATAATGTGTGAGTAGAGAAACGATCTGATCTAAAACAGAAGTAAAAATTTAGACAGGAGAAGCGCATGAAAAACATGAAAAAAGACAAAAAAACTCATACACAAATATGGTGCTAGAAACTTAGTGAGGGAAGATTAATTAAAATACAGTATTTATGTTGGTTCACTCAAGCCTATAACACACAAATTGAGCAACATCCATTAGCCTTGGTAATACAAGGGATTGTTCACTTGATATTATTGAATTGACTCTAATGTAATAGTTCGATCAAACTTAACAGAATTTTCAGATGGCTGGGACGGATAAAGATGCACAATTGAGCTTTTTTATTTCCTTAGTCTATGATATACAAGTACATATGCAAATCATTGCAATGTCATTTTTTCAATTGGAATTAATAATGAAACTTGGCTGCCTAACTGAAATTTCGTGAATCCATGATTGCTTTACATTTAAAATTATGTCTGCAAAAAGGGTCTAATATATTGGTTTTGAACTAATATATTAAGAAATAAAAATGATTAGTTCTTAAGAAATTTGGTAAAACCGAATTATCCAATCCAATACTCTATACAAGTCAAATTGTTCACTGCTATAAGAACAAAAACATTTGTGATGCTACACAACATTCTTCTACCAAAGAGATTATACGTAACAGGTTAATTATAGCTAAATATAAATGAAAGAATCAATTCCTAAAACTAGACCAACTCAACGATGCCAAATGAAAAAATAGCAACAAGCTCCCACGCATAGCAAGAGAATGATGAGTTCCTAGCTACTTTTCTTGTTTTGTGTCCTCATTCTGCTGCTCCATGATCCCCCTTTTGTTCCATACGTCTACGAGACCTGGTCTTCAACTCAACCACTTGCTCTTGCCACCTACTCCTCCAACTCTCAACAACAACATCATCATCATCATCATCTAAACTAACACTCATTTTGCTTCTCAAACCCAATTCACAGTCATACTGTTCTCTAAGCATGGGGTTGGACAAGGTCTTGTAAGCAGCATTCAGCTGCACAAACATCTTTGTTGACTCCTCCTTCATGGAAGTATCATAGCACACATCAGGATGGTACTGAAGCGCCATTGATCTGTAGGCCCTCTTTATCTCATCCGTGGTTGCACTTTTGGGACTCAGGCACAGCATCTTGTAGAAGTTGTCATTGTTAGTGTCATATTCCAAACCCTTCACCTTTGTGGCTCTGCATGAAACAGTTAGGTGCAGGTCAGAAGGCCTTTGTTGCTTGTTTGAGAGTGGAAGGCAATGAAATGGCTTGGACATGCTTAGGCTTGAGCTTAAGGATAAAGCAGCCATTGCTCTCTAGCTATTTTTGTTCTTATCTTTTGATCAATGAGAGTGAGTGTGAAAAACAGAATGGATGGTTATATATATATATATATATTCATCTCTGTGACTATGTGAACAAGGAGCTAGGATGCTTCTTTGAACCCGTGATGATAACTTCTATTTTATAATTGTGCAACTAAAACGCTGAAACTTCAACGAAAATGAAAGTCTTAGGTGTTGAATCATTCAAAATCTAAACGCTTTCTTCAAAGTAACAGTTAAGCAAAGAGAAACCCTTTCTTTCTATTTTTGTCAGGGTCAGGCTATATACTGATAATTACTATTATTATTGTTGTACCTAAGCTTCATATATTGAATGTTATTTATGTACTTCATATTCTACATTTCTTTGATAGAAAAAAAAAGAGTAAAATGGAAATAAAAGTAAAAGACGCGTTTGATTTCCGAAAATAATTTTTTAAAAAAAAATCGAATAGACCTGGATATAAATCCAGTTTTATTTTGTTGGTAAAAGAAAAGTATAAAAATTTCATGGTTGGTGCACATAACTAGCACATGTTTATTTTGTGGGATGCCAACAAACAGTAAAATATAAAGGTAACAAACAGTTGTTTGACTGATACAACCAATGAATTTTCTTCTGAATTTTGCCGGCTGGTCAAAAGGTACAATGCATTGGGATGAAGCAATGAATGACTGATGCAAATGGAGTACAACATGTATTTTCGCAGGAAATGTGATTTTTCCCATCTTTCACGGCCAAATCCAATTAATATATTTAAGTTCCTAAACAAGTAATGAGAATAGGAGGTATTGTATTAAGCCTTTTATTATCAATTTAGCGCCCAGTTACTTTTACCCATGAAATCCTTTATAGCATTATCACCACAGTAGAGTTTAATCACTGAGTTTGGTATCGATTGCTGTGGTTCCGCTCTGAGGCCCTTATTGTGATTTTAGGACATACCTCAATTGGTGTGGTTCCTCTATGTGGCCCTTAGTGCAACTTTTATGAGCATGTTTGGTTTTGTGGCCTTGAGAATTGATTCTAAGAGGCGAAAATCAATGTACATTTTAACATGTTTGATATCTTTTTGCTAAAATCAATTTTTATTTCTAGAATTGATTCTAGGAAAAGTAAAAAAAAAAATTACTTTCTATCAAAATTATTTTTAGAAAAACTACCAAACATAAATCATTCTACTTCAAAATCAATATTCACCTTACAAAAGCAAAATCAAACACAATATATAAAGACCAAGCCATTCACAGAGAACTCCTTAAGAAAGGAAAAATGCCAGAGAGGAAAAACGTGGGATGATGAGGTAACATCCTTGATCAAACAGTTGGAGATTTTGACAGATGCCAATTTCTATCTACTAAGCACAAGTCATCTTTAATGCTATATGTCCAAAATTTCTGTTCATGAATGGAGCATATTGTCATAATGTTAGGATTGTACAATAAAATTGTATAACGATTCTATGCAACAATCACAGTGTATTTTTGTTTTTTAATGCATCAATACCTATTCTCACAAAAACATAAAAAATATTGTGAATATTGATATAAAATTGTTGTACAACTTTACTGTATAACTATGTCCGCTACCAATCACATACTGTGCACAAAAAGTTTGAGATTTGGTTAGCCATTTGTTTGGCCATTATGCGTCAAAAGTAAGTCATACCGTAGAGGAAACATATGTTTGCATCAAAACGATACCGAAATAGATGGAGTTTGCGAAGGTAAATTTGGGCCTTAATGAATAGTGGATATCCAATGATGGCTGAAAGTAGTTCAGTCCCACTTTTTCTTGTTATGGATGACGTCAACGCCAAACTCCATAAAAATTCTGCTTGTGAAATTGTTAAGTTGGACTCACTTCTTTCTTTAGCCATATAATAATCTTAGTTGAATATTACCAATAATAATAATCTTAGTTGAATTATTTTCTAGGGTGAAAATTGATCTACTTTGCCACTATCTCGGCGCAAATTGTGCATGACTACTTTTGTGATTGCATCTAATTATAAGCAGGAATATCACTCATCAGAGAATCTCAATCAAACTTTATTTTGGTCAAATTCACATACAACCATATGAATAGTTACGATGGGTTGTGCTTGTGCCAGGCAAATAATTTCAGAAGCATTTTTTTTTCCTGTTAAAAGTTGGATCAAGCACCCAAAAAAGTGGCACCTATGAGATGGGTAGTTGTGTACACTTAATCTTCTATTCCGTAAAGAATGTGTAAAATTATACTTACACGTACACTCATCTGTCTCTTCTGAAAATAAAGAGAAACTTGAAGCTCTATGCTCATTTGCTTTTTTGGGGAAGGGTATCTGCAGGAGACTCTCTTTTTGTCACAAGCAATGACATGGCTGATTAAACTAGATTCCAGAGTCCTCTATTTGGGTAAAAGATGTTAAACTTGAAGGACATTAGAGGTGGCCTAAAACTATATTTAAAAAAAAAAAAAGCAAGTGGGGAATAAAATTTCCTAAAGATATTTCTTAGAAAAGAAACAAAAGAAAAGACAAAAATGTTTATGGCTACATCCGGAATATATCAAAGCTTTCAACTCTATGGAACTTATTCCTTGCTAAATTTGTCAGTTTTAGCGTAGGCCTAGGCCCCTTTATCATGCTACTTCGGAAAATAAGGATCATGGAATTTTGAGTTCCGTTTTGCACTCTTCCTTGCAACATGCAACATGTCACCTTGTTTAGCTTTTCAGTTTCCCTTGTCTCTTCCTCCACATCTTTTATATATTCCCGGAATTAGTTTTCCTTTGTGCTCCCAAAGGTTAAGACTTAAGATTCTCTAATGTGCAAGGAGGCGTCCATCTCTTGCACTCTAATGTGATCTCCTATCATTTATCAAAACGATTTGGTTTGAGTTTAAATATGTTAGGCTCGGGTTATCTGATATACAGCAATTGCATATTGTAATTTTTCAATCAAAGATAGACCAAGAATTGACTTTACCAACTGCAAATAGTGCGTTCCAAACAAAATGGTTCAATGTATCCTAATTAAGTACGGGCCACTTGGACATTGAACTAGTAAAGATTGCTTTGAAGTAAACAGATCTAGCATATCTAATTCTGACCAAAATGCTTATTACGGTTTATCTGTGCTAGAAAAATACTCAAAATAGCTACACTGTTTTTTCTCTTAATAGTGATGAGCATTGCTGGACAAAATGGTTCTGGCCTCCAAACCAGAAGTTACCAGCAATGCACATGGCCCCTTGGCACACCACGCACCTTAGATGCTATTAATGATCCAATATCATAAAAAGGAAAGCTACCCCATATTCTTGACCAAGAAAGAGATTGAGTAGCAGATTTGTTTTAAATTGCAGAACTCGCATCCCCACTTTCCAATTTGTGGAAGACATCAAGGGCCAAAATGTAGTTGCGCAAAAAGTACTATTAGATGTGCTTTTGATGTCGGCGAAAATTCTTGTGCAAAGTTCAACTACAGACTAGAAAAAAAATAGAACATGTCTTGATGCTCTTAATGATTTAATTTCTTGAAAATTAGCTTTATGCGGTGCCCGGTTGGCCCATGGCATTGTTGCCTAGTGTCTACACGATGATGCCAAACTGCCATAGATATTCAGACATTTGTCCTAACGAACATCATTAGTAAGCAATTCTTCTGCTAAGGCATTGCAAGAAAAGAAAATGTTGCGCTTCATTCGCTCAATTTCCTGTAGCACGCGCCGAAAAGTGGAAAGCTGATCAATGATGCCTTTCTGCTTAGGTAAAGGGCCACAAACATGGCCAAACAGTTTTAGCGGAGTGTCAATTATTTGGCCACAAAACGTAGTTTTAATGATTTGCTAAGGTCACGTTTTATATACCAAAGTTTTTTCCCCAATGTTGTTTGATATTATGTTACTATACTACAACGGAATGAAGGAAATCTGCTAATAGGCCATCTGAATAGGTCCATTGTTGAGCAGCACACGTGCTTAACCAGTGCACCATTTGCAAGCCTTTATGGCTTGAATCAGCCAATGCAGCACTAGGACCCATCATATGGGTTTTTCTTATGTAACGAATAATTTTGCAGAGGAAGTAGTTGTGGTAATCATGAAAGGGAAAGAGGTTTCAAGCACTAACACTGGTCGCGCTCATCTGAGACTTAGATGGAGTTCATTTATTCATTTTGTTTCTTTGTCATGTTCATAATTGGGATTGGACTCCGTTTGGAAGCCATCTTGCCCAGAACACCAGAAGTTAGGCACATGTACTTGTCACAAGAAAGTACAATTCACACCCATTTAAATATTATTATCAACATATATATAATAATAGTAACAATAATAATATTATGACCACTCATTATTAATATATGAACTTATATATATAATAGAAAGAGGGTACAATACAACCGCAAAATAGGTTCTAGTCACTCCCATAATGAATTCTATCTACTTTTAAGTCTCACATAATTAGAAGGCCTCCAATGGTAGAACCCAAATAAAACATCAAAATACTCCCTCATGTCATGTCTCTCTACTTTCAAAATGGAATGAAACTCAGCTTAAAAGCCCGAGAATGTAGCTACCAATAGGCAAACAAGTAAGGATCCAGCTGAAATTTGGAATAGTGATGATGCTGTGTTCCCAGCAGCTGGGGCTGGTGTTGGAGATAGCTCGCTTGCGGGACCGCTCAAACCACCAGGAGCTGCAGCAGCACCAGATGTTGGAGATGCTGGAGAAGATTGTGGAGAGAGGGCTCCAACTAGAAAGAAATAACAGTAACACAATTAGAATAAGAAACACCAAGAATGTCCAAGTCTAACTCCAGAGATCAAAATGGTTAACATTTTTCATACAATACAGACAAGTTATTAATGCTTGGACAGCATATGTGAGAAAATGGTAATTAATAGACAGCTAGCATATTTAATCAGCATGCAGAGAAGAAACAGGATGAATAACAGTTTTTGACTTTTCAAATTTCACATTTCTGTGTAAATAGAAGATACTCACATTTCGGCATTAATAAAGAAAATTAAAATATATGAATAGCAGTTTTTGATTTTCAAATTTCACATTTCAGTATTAATTAATAAAGAAAATTAAAGTCTATGAATAACAGTTTTTGATTTTCAAATTTCACATTTCAGTATTAATTAATAAAGAAAATTAAAGTCTTGAATAACAGTTCAAATTTCATTTCTGTGCACATAGAAGATACTTACATTTCAAAATTAAAAGAAAAATGCCACAACTTCAACCTCACTGTGGTTAATATCCTCAAATTAAAATCTTGTCCTCTCAACAAATAATATATAAAAATTATGCCTCTTTATCAGAGTCTGAAGATACACGCAGTCCCAAAGGGTCAAAAAAATAACAGCAAGAAAATAATGATAGAGTAGACAATCCCTTGACCCTGTGTAAATTGTTGACAACTCTTTAAACCAGTAATATGAATATATGGGTGGTTGGGAGAATTTTAATTGTCCCAACTGTGGTAGGTAGACAAGCATCAGAACGTCTGTAGTGTGTGTATATATATACACACACACACAGGAATATAGAGAAGAAAACATCCCTCAACTTAATCTAAGCTTTAGCAGCAGGACAGGACTAAGCATGTGATTCCCTTTGTAATTTGCATCAAATTTCAACATAAAAACCACACATCCAGGATTGTAAACTGCATAAAGAACAAACATTTTAAACATTAAAAGGGAATAAGATTAGGTACGAAACATACCAGGAGCAGCAGAAGGAGTTTCAGACACTGCAAAACAAACAACAAAGCCACAAGTAAATCACATGAATCCAGAAAAGGGAAGAAAACACCAAAGCAAACCCATCCATGACTAACCCCTTCCCATCAGAAAAAAAGGGCACGAAGCACAAATCAAAATCAAAATCAAATGTGCACACACAAAACACAGGGCATCGCATCACATATAAACATAAAAATGAAAACTTTCTCAAACAAAACTTTCCAAAGCATCCCCAAACTTTACCCAACAACACACTCAAAAAAGGACAAACAGGAAGCCAAAGAACAGACATCTAAGAGAAAAATAAAATGAAAAACAAGTGGGGGAATAATAAGGAGAAAGGAAATGAACTCACATCCACAGTTAGCAGCAGAAGGAGCAGAGACTTTGCATGCAGCAGGGAGAGTGGTGGCCTTGGTGACATTCAAGACGACACCGAACTGAGCACTGCTCTTGAAGGCCTCGCAGAGGCACTGAGGAGCGGTCTTGAGGACAGACTTGAGGCCAGAGCAGCAGTTGCCCTCCGGCTTTGTTGTGGTGCTCCCATTGGTCACGAAGGACAAGCAATCAGCCATGGTTAACACCAAGCTTGAGCAGTCCACGGAAGGTGCTGGGGCAGCGTGGTGGGATGCACCCTCAGATGGATCAACGGCCCAGATGGCCACAACACACACAAGAAGAATGAGTGAGAGCTTTGATGATGCCATTGTTGAACTTGAAAGGAAGAGACTGAGAGAAAAAGAAACGGAGTTTCGTAATGGAGGTGTAGAGAGAGGAATGAACATATGTGAAAGTGAGAATGTGGGGGTGGGGGTTTAAATAAGGTATGAAGAAGTGGACTGGGATTATCATTTTTTCAAGGAAAAAAAGGATGTGAAAAGAAGTGAAATAAAAGCCTGCAACTTTTTTTTCAAAGAGAGAGTTATGTATGAGAGAGAGAGAGAGCGTGTTGTGTGTGTTTGGAAAGGAGGGGAGGGGCAGTTCCGTGTGCCACGTGGGAAGAGAATCGGGTGATATGAACAGGCAAGTGTGCACGTGTCGTGTAGTGATGCTTCCAAGTTTCTCCACCAAAGTTAAGGATGCTGTGTCTTTGAGAAAGTGGGTTGGCGGATATGTGTGTGAATTGTGATGCCTATATGGTTTTCTTAAAAAGAATTAATTAATTAATTAATTTAATCCTTCTCTTTCAAAATATTTACATCTTTCATTCTTAAATAATTATTTAATTTTAAATATTTATTAAAATTAAATAAATAATTAATAATATATTAGTATTAATAAAAATTATGAATAATTTATTAAATTATTCTTGTTACTATTAAATATTCTAATTCTAAATTTCTCTCTCCTACTTCATTAATGAATCAATAGTACTTGCTCTTTTTTATAATATATGTCCATTTTTTGACAATTTTATATTTTAAAATATTTATTAATTTTATATTTTAATAAAGTATTAATTTTTTTTCCAATACTATCCTCAATTAGTTTCACATTTTTAAAATATTCTATTTAATATTAGCCTTGAATATTGTGATATATTAATTAATATGTAAGGATATATTAGTTTATTCATTATACTTTACTCAATTATCAATATCATTTATTATTTTTCTTAATATCTGTATTTATTCTAAATTGATAAATATTTTAAAAGGGGAGTATTTAATAAGCGTATTATTAAAAAGAAATAATTATTATTAAACTTTTTTAAATGAACAATTATTTTTCAACAAAGCAAATTTTAAAAATGGATAATTATTCAATGACGGATGGGTATTATTTTTGAACAAGCAGAAGTTTTAAGAAAAAATAATAAATGTATTTAAAAAGAGTAAAATCAAGGAAGAGAAAAAGACAGACATTAAACCGATTAAGATCCTGATTCAAAAGTTTAGAGGTTAACAGGGTTTCACCAAAATATAATAAAAAATATATAAAAATATATACATATAATTAATTAGAATATAAAATAAACATAATCTTTCATAGATCTATAAAAAATAAACACAATTCATATAAAATTTTTCTAGCTTTAGCCAAACAGTCACAAAGCATTTGAAAACAATATTTGTTAGTGAAGATAATTTATAGTGAGCAACCTATGAATAAATGAGAGAAGAAAAACAACTCACTATCTTTGTTAGTGTTCTTCTTTGATTTCATTGTTTTTCGTTTTTACTCTATGGCTCCACAGGATATCACTATTTAAGCTTAAAAAAAAATTAAAAGTTTAAACCGATTTTTCCAATTTCCCTCTTTTCCTTTATTCTTAACCGATTTTGAACTCCCTTAGTTTAGGAGCTTAAGGGAAGGGTTACCGTTACTGGTAAACTAAGTTAAGTCCGCTTTTTTTTCCATAAGTAAAATATAATGAATGAATTAATATACCCCTATTAAATGAAATGTTTTTGAAAAAATAATAGCTAGTAAATGAAATTACTTAGGGATACTATTGGAAAAAATAAATAAATACTATATTGGAAAGTAAAGTTATACAAGTGGACATATATTTTAAAATGTGAAGTTGTCTGAAAGTGGACAAATATTCTGAAAAGGATGAAGTAGTTCCTAAATTTTTTTAAAATTTTTAATTAAGAATGTGTTTGTTTTATATTAGAGTATAATTTCTATGTATTAACAGTGTCAAATTTTTTACATCGTCATCTAATTATGTGTTGCCAAATCACTGAAAATGATTGAGTCTCACATTTACTATTTGAAAAGTCATATAAATATGATAATTTGATTAGATAACTGTATAAAAAAGTTTTACACTTAGTCATTAAAATTAAACCCTTTTATATTTTTTAAAAATTATTATGCAACCTAAATTTTATGTGCTTGTTTGGATATCATTATATTGATTAAAAAATATATTTTTTATTAAAAATATCTTTTAATTTCATATGTTTAGGTAAATGTTTTAAGTAAAAATAGAATCACTAATAAAAGTAAAAAAATATTCTTTTTGTGAAGCTCTAATTTCTATCTTATAGAAAAAAATATTTTTATAGTATAAAAAATATTTGGTGATAAATAAAGATTTTTTAATTTACATCCAAATGTAACATGTCTTTTACTTCTGTTAATTTTTTTTTTTACAAAAATAAGTTAAATAAAGATTGATTTTTATAAGGGAATCCAAATGAGCACTATATGTAGCTGGAAATGTTGGAAACTAATTTTTTTTAAAAAGAAAA
Organism: Dalbergia oliveri; assembly: GCA_030441495.1. NCBI lineage: Eukaryota > Viridiplantae > Streptophyta > Magnoliopsida > Fabales > Fabaceae > Dalbergia > Dalbergia oliveri. Next base: position 40,569,680 of record JAMLFY010000002.1, on the reverse strand, counting down.
CTGTTCCTTTTAACTTGTACGAAAAAAACTAAAAATTAATTTTTTAAAAAATTGTGATTATTATTCAAAACTTATTCCTTATAATTTAAAATTTTCAAAATACATTTTTATTGTAAATAATATTTTTTATGATAATTATTTTTGTATACGAAATACAATATGAAGTGATCGGAAGAGACCTTAAATTAGTTCTTATTGATTTCACACTTGCTTTTTTTAAGTAAGATCTTAAATTCAAATTTTGCGAATAGAAAAAAAAAAAATCAATGCTAGAATAATTGTATTTCCATAATAAACCAGTCCAACTCTAACCAAGACGACACTGGTGTCCGGAAACAAAAAAATTGAGCAAGAAGCTTCTTAATTTTTAATACAAATATTTTTTAAAAATAAGTTTTTAAATTTCTAATATTATATATGTACTTAAAATTTTATTTTTTTTTACTTTTATTTTTTTATTAATACTTTAAGAGCACTTATTAGTCCAGTCTGTAAATAAATGCATCCTTAAACTATATCTGGACCAGACATATTTTGAAATTTTAAGTTATATTAAAACTTGACTTGCAATTTATTTTAAAGTTTATTTTATAATAAGATATTTAAACAAAATCTAACCCAACCATTAGGATTGGTCTACTAGTAAGGGGTTTAGATAGTATGTAACTATGTATAAGATACTAATTTCAAATCTCAATTTGACCAATGTAATTTCATAAATACAAAAAAAAAAATCTAATCCTTTTACATGTAACAATTAGCATGTATTCATTAATATTAGGTCCATATATATAAGTGTTATTGATTTTGAATTTTGTTCCTAAAAAGCAAAAAAATAAAAATAAAATTAGTCTCTATACATGCAATCGTTTGTAAATAAATCCCTACTTCCAGCTGGATTTATACCTTTGTGTTATGCTATTACTCATCCGCAACTCCACTTCTTGATTGTCAAATAGAAAATCCAAAATTATTCTAAGAGGGAAAGAATTGCTATTTAGTATTTAGACGGCAATACAATTTTAAGATGAAAATAATTGAGTTACATAGTATTCTGATGTAGTATAGGCCAGATAAGACATACCTGAGGTAAGAGAGACCGGTGAACATTAGACCACTTCATCATCCTTGCCCATGCTCTGACCTCTACCACAAGTGGGGTGGGTACCTGAGGTTCTAATCCTAAACTCAATGAATGCTCAAAAGGTATAAATGTAATAGAAAAGAATGCATACCTTTTTAAAGTTACTTATTGACTTAAATAGAGATATGAAGGTAGTAATGGGCCTTAAGCCATTAATTAACCCACTTGGTATTGGGTTCAGATATTTTACCCCTATCACATAGTTATATCTTTAGTTGATGACAGAATTTATTTATAAATAATTGTATGTATCAAAACTTATTTAATTTTTTTATAAAGATTAAATTTTATATTGATGACATGTATAAGATTAAATTAAAATTTTATTTTAAGCTTAATAATATATAATATAAACAAATTGATTTCCCTGTTCAAAACAATTGTTTGAAATTAAAGGCATAAGGCTAAACTTATTTCATAAAATGATTTATATTCATAATGTTTGCTTGACTTGTATATTTAACGAGTCAAGTCAAGTCTGAAGTAAACTAACCGATAAGCGCGCAACTAGTATAGTTTTGAACTTTAATTGTCATCATATGTAATTTTAAAATTCAGAAGTTCAGCCAGTTACGAGTCCGATTTCATAGAAAATCAATCCTAACATCGGCCAAACTGCAAAGTGGTTCAGGCTGAGAAAATTCCAAAATTCCAGCACTTATTGAAGCTTCTAATTTAGTATTTAGTATTAATAATATTAACTACAACCTTAGTATTGACTCTTCCACGTCTTACAACTGTCCCAATATCATTATTCTTTATATGTACCAGCATTTTTTTATTTTTTTAAAATACTTAAGAAAGAAATAAGAAATTAAAAAAATCAATTTAAAAAATGAGAAGTTAGAAGAGTTATTATAAATGATAAACATTTTTAAAGTGTTTAAAGAATATTTTTGGAATTGAAAAAGTTGTACACCAAAGATAATTATGGTGAAAAATCGTATAAGAAAATATTATTTATACTTATCATGTATAAATATTATCTCAACTCATATTTCATTTATTATTGAATTGAATATAGATTCTATTTGAATGAGGTCATCAAATATCATAACTCATAGGTATAGATAGATTATTTAATTTAATATATAAAAAGAAGTCACTTCATATTGATACGTAACTCAACTATGATTTCATTATTATTACATAATTCAATTTACCCCTTTTGGACCTTTACGCGTTCAATGGGTAAACGGATAAAGGAGAAAATGAGTACATTCACTATTTGAATATACAACTAACGAAAAAGATGAGTTTATAGGTTCTTTTACGGTGTTCATAGCCCGTTTCATCCCTTTAACTTGAACGGTCTAATCTCATTAGATAAGTTTGGCTTGAAATTTACGGATATATTTTAAAGGTTAAGGTCATATATGAGTTCGCTCCCTAAAGTCAAATAATCCCTTAAGAAATATATATTTTTATAATAATATATAACAAATTATAAGATTTTAAAATTCAATTAATATATTTTACATAACTTGATGTTATTTCTATATTGATATGGTTTTTTTTTAAATCTATATAGTAAAATATCTCTAAAATTTTATTTCTTACTTATAAAATTTTATAACTTTACTATGTATAGTATCTAAATTTCCATATATTTTAAATATTAATTAACTCAAGTATTATATGGGACATAATTGGGTCATTATCGGGGTGGTTTTAAAATTGATCAATTCTAAAAAAGATCGGGTTAAGTTTTATTCAACTCAATTCAATTCATTCCTTATACACCCCTGGGTTCTTTCATCATCCAATACAACTAAGTTAGTTCGAACTTATCCAACGTGAATTTCAACACTCGCAGTCGAGATTCCAACATTATTCTGTTATATACAAATGCATTTATAAATTCATATACCTTTGATTTCATTAAGATAAAAAATAACGATACATTTTTAAACTAAGTATAATTAAAAATAGAAAATTGAATAATTAAATTCATCTTTATTAACTAAACAATAACAATAACATTAAAATGAATAGAAGACATTGATAATAAACATTTCTTCACAGCTTAATTAGTTTTTGTTTTAAATAATTTTTCCTGAGTATGTAAGCGTATTGCCATTTTAAAAAACAGAAAAGAGTGAAATAGAAAGGATATTATTGTCCATTCAACATCTGAAAATTGAATATGAAATTTGAGCTTGAAATTGAAATTATAATTTCATAATCAAATTCTATATAATTAAAAAACAACTAAAATAGACTCATTTTAATTCATAACATATACTTTATGAATTTTTAATTTCAAAATTTATTAAATATTTATCTTCTCATTAAAATCTATATAATTTTTTCTTTTTCATCTATGTTCTAACGATCATATTACAATTCTTTAGAAAAGTCAAATATAAAATTTAATATTCTAATTCAATTTCAATTCTAAATTGAAATTCTACATCAAAATTTTGATTTCAACATCCAAACACACCCTAAGGTAGAATTAAAGTATAAAGTTTTACTTTTAATACAAGAGCTCACACATTTACTAATTTTTTTCTGGTGCATTGTTTAGCCTATACTATATAAAGTTAAAGTTGAGTAATCAAAGTTAATAAGAAATCCTTATAATTTTCTTATATTTTCTAGTGTTTCCAATGGTTGCAAAGTCTAAGAAGTTATGTCAAAGTCTAAAAGCAAACCTACAAGAAGAAATAACAGTATGTACGCGCGCCCGGAACACTTTTTCATTTTCCTTCGATCTTGTTTTTTTTTTTTTTGATAAATAATGAAAAACTCTTTTTCTTTTTTTTTTTTTCATTTTCCTTCGATCTTGTTTTGCCCAAAATGTTCATGACATTTCCAATGAACCCAAACACTTTTCTTTTGCTGCTTTTAAATTTTTAACATGAAGAAGAAAAAAAAAACGATGACCACAAGGTTTGCTTTTCGTTTAAAATGTTATAATTAATGCTTATCTTTGAATTAAACCTGCACAGTGTACAAATACAATGTCATGAAAATAGAAACTCAAATAGACTGCATTGCAGTCGTGGCGAGTGGTGACCGTAATAATTCGTAAAGACGAATGTTATTTGATCTAACATAATAAATATCATTACTACACTTTCATCTATTATTAAATAGAATAAATTTCACACAATTTAATCACATTTATTAATAATAAATAAGGATAAAGGCTCATATATTATAAATATAAATAGTATTATGGTATTACTCGTTTGTAAAACAACACCCATTTGTCAGGTGGGACCGTACTTGGAGTTAAATTAAATTGGACCGTGAGGACCGCACTTTGAGATCGTTACAACTTACTGTAATAAGGATGCCATTAAAGTTAGGTATCAGTATCTGCATTAATCTTTTGTGGTTCTCAATTAAGCCCATGCTACTGGTTTTTGCTCGAATGCCAGCAAATTAATAGTGAAACAGCAGAGGAAGAAAACTAGGATTTGAAAAGTGCTCCGTAGAGTGGGGGACCCTTGCCAATCCCAGTGTCAATAGTGCAGTGCCTGGTGGGGTACGTGGGGTGATGAGCATAGTGAATTTTATTATTTATTTATTTATTTATTATTATTATACGGAGAGCATAGTGAATTTTATGATCGCCAATAGAGAGCAGCGCTAAGCAATCATTTTGGCTGAAAGACCTTTTTAAGGCTGATGAACACATTTACATGGAAAATGGGCCATAATCTATGACCTGTTTTTGAGTGCATTCGCCATAAGCTTGTACAGGAAATTGTTCATTTAAACACCAAAACATGTAACGGAAAATTATCCCTGGCATGAATTTCGCCAATTCTTTTTTTTTTTTTGGTTATTGTAAATAGGAATTTTGGAGAGGATATATTCTTTCATTTTAAGGTCAATCATGCCACATGCCCAAGGATGACCAGCAGCAATTAAACTCATTACCATGAAGCCATCATTGTTCAATCCTGCCGATTAAGCTGATTCTCGACCGTTAGCTATTGTAATTTGTATTACATAGGTTCCAATCCAATCATGTCCCATATGGTAAATACTTTATCCAACAAGTAATATGGGTTCAAATCCCTAGCTAATATGGATACAAATCCTCTCTTTGCCATATTTTGACATCTAAAAAATTTTAATATTTCAGTTTTTTAACACTGTTAACATAAAATTGGAACATGAAACAACTATTATAATAGGAAAGACGGAATGAGGGACCAAAAAATGGAACAGACGATTTGCTTCCAGCTATTAGTTAACAATGGGGAAGATTGATGACTTTGAAAAATTATAATGAAATAAAGTTACATTCTTGTTAAACAAAAAAGAAAAACTAGGATACAAAATAATATTAGCGATGAAAAATTTAAAATCATGCATAATGTACTAATTTCATTAATTGAGCCCATTCCCAATTAATGAAATTAGTACTAATTTCCTTGCGACTGCTCTACTTCTAAAGATTTATTTTATAATAAGAATAAACTTTCAAAACAGTCTTTAATAAAAGGATCGGATAAATTGGTCCTAATATTTTAAAACTTGGTCAATGTAGTTCCTTTATTGATTCTCATCTCAGTTATTTAGGAGAAGCTAAATTGTCTAATTATTAAAAAGATTATAGACTAATTTGTCCATTTATTTTTATTAAGGACTAAATTTTTTGATATTTTAAAAAGTTAAAGACCAATTTTTCAATTTATTTTTATTAGGATTAATTTATCCAATTTAAAAACTGAGGCTTACTCCTATAATAATATATTACCATAGTCGGTTATTTTGATTTTTTAAATAATCTTTATAAATAATGATTTTTTAATTTAATTTAATTTTTTTTCAAATAAAGGGGTAGCGAAGGAAAGCAATATGGAATGCATGCTGGGCATGAGCTAGCCGTCCACATGATGATCTTTCGATAATGATAATGAGTCTGGCCTGGTACCCTAATGATAAAGATGCTTCCCATGTTGTGTTTTCCAACCATGCTACATAGACTATGGTCTATGGGGTGGAGCTGCCACATCACATCTTATTCTTTATTTTATTGATTGGCTTGGACACATCATCAACAATGCCAGAAGAGGGCATCAAACAGTGATAAAGATGGAGGAGAGAAGGGGAAGGAAAGTGTTCACACTTCAAAATTTGTGGCATATTGACTTGACTTGACTTGGCTTGGTTTTAGGCTGTTGGCCTATAACGATAACACTTGCAATAGTACATGGTGCAACGCGGCGAGGGAAAAAGAAAGGTAATTACTACAAGGGACTAGGCAATTTCGTTTGGTTGAAAACTTTTTGACTCAAATCTTTGAATGGCTGGGATGCACAAATATGTATATATAATTATGAGATTGGGGTCCGGTGGCTGCAAATGATTGTAACATGTGGGATTCGGAACCCCAAGCATAGGCACAATTAGTGACAATTATGTTTAAGCAAATTCCACAATCCTCGCCAAAAAGGGGACACGCAACACTTATCATACCCTTGTGCCGTTGTGTGCCTCCGAAAGCAAAAGAGAAAAGGGATAGGAACATGGGTAGACGATGATGGGGTGCTCATGCTGCCGCATCAGATGGCATGCTAACAATGAAATATTGACTATGAAGCTCGCATTGATACATTTCTAGACGAGCTGAGTTTTTGCATTATTGTTATTATTATTAGAGCAAATTATATACACATATAATGAGATTTAATAAAATTCATATAAGTTTTTTTCTATTGGTAAAATGTGCTTTAGAAGTCCATAAGTTTATGAAACTATTACACACAAGGGCAGAGTCTCTTGGCCTTGTATGGCTTGGGGGGCCAAATTTTTAATTTTCATGTATAAAATTTTTATATGTTTTAAGTACTTGTATGATAATATATTATTATATTTTATATGCACATTATCTTTTAGTACTTGTCTCATAAAATTCAACTCTAGTTTTGATTACTATTATCCAATATCTTTTGTGGAATAACTACACTACCCTCCATTGCATATTGAATAATATATTTAGAGGGGTTAGAATCACCTGACAAGTAGAGGAGAACTTGGATAAATTTTATCAAATCTCTATGTAATTTATCATTATTATTATTATTTTGGGTAGAGGGCTTTTGCATTATTTTAAGCCATTTCCTTGTCAACCAGCAATTTCCAGCAATTATCAATGAAAAAGCTGAGCAAATTAGGAGCTTCTTCTTGTATATTTTAATATTCAAAATCACATGGCTGAATTTACCCAAAAAGAAAAAATCACACGGCTGAATTCTTGCTTTTCAAACCCTCTCATGCATGATATGGACGGCGATGATGAAGTGTTAGTTCACTCGGGTGACAGGCCCTTTTCACTCTGTAGATTATACTAAAACAAAAGACGTTGTTTTTTTTTTATTATTCTTTTAATTAGTTTTCTTAATAATGTTAATGGAATAGTGCCTGGAACGTTCTGTCTAGTGGGAACTGAGTTGCGGTCCATGTCATTGTCAAATAATGATGTTCATACCATTCTCAATCGCATTCCCATTCTGCAAACCCGATTTGATATGTGATTTTCTGGCGTTAAAAGGTACTACTATTGGCCAGCTGAGGTAGGTAGAATGTATTGCCACTCCACCTTAGTTTTGGGGTTCAAAACCTCCCTAACTTGAAAGAACTTAAATCCTAATTAGGGAGATCCCCTACCGTGGCGAAAGCGACATCAATAAGTTCTTTGGTAGCTTTGGATTGGTCCAATTTGAGAGGATGAGTGCGAATGTGTCTACCATCTCTACTAACTGGATCTCCCAATTTAACGCACTTGTATGTGCTTGCTGGTATAGGGGTGCCTCCCTTACTTACGTTCTTGTGTATTAAAAAAAAAGTTATGTTATTTGAATCACCTTTTGTGTAGGAATCTCGGACGCTTAGAGAGAAAGAAGAAAAAAAATATAAGTAAAAAGAAAACGAAAGAGTCAAAAAAAAAAAAATGATGTGTTGGATGTCTTATATTTGCGTATAAATATCATTACTTAAAAATAAAAAAAGGTGCATTACTATTCCAGAGGAGATTAGGTGTGTCTAATTGAAGTTAGACAAAACTCAAAATTAGCTTGATATTTAGATCAGATCAAATTTTAAAATCATAAGTAAACTAAAAAATGACCAACTATATAGGGTAATATTGGTAAACACATTCAAACAATATATGAGAATTTGGATATTATATATAGTAAAATTATAAAAGTTTACAAGTGAGAACAAAAATTTAAGAAATATTTTACAATATAAGTTTCAAAATAAACCATATCAATATAAAAATAATATCAACTTATGTAAAGTATATTAATTAAACTTTAAAATCTTATATTTTTTTAAAAATTATTATAAAAATATAGATTTTTTAAGAAATTATGCGATTTGGACAAGCGTCAAGGACGTATGACTCAATCTAACCGATTAAATTTTAAGACTTAACTTATCCTAATATTCGGGTTGGGCAAATTGACGGGTAAAGTTAAAGTATGAACACCTATAAGAGATAATTGCTAAATAAAAGTCAATTTTTATTTTTAAAAAAAAAACAGGAAACTGTTCAATTACACTATACTGGCATTAGTAATGCTGTACGTAATTGTCCTTGTGGTTTGGTCTCAATTTAACTTAAGCTGATATTTCAGTCACGATTACGTAAAATTACTAGTCTAATAAATGCCTAATTAGACTTTGCCTTGTTATTATTCCAGATCAATGCGTCAGTACTAACTACTAATTGACCCACGTCTGTGCACCAGTTCTACAAGGTAGTGTTTGTCTCTCATTTCTTTGGATAGGAATATAGATATTAGAGACATAAATTTGTTTGGTAATGAAGATAAAAATAAGAGGAAATAACACAAAATTTATGTCCTTTTAAAATTTGGAGACTGAGAATATAAGACAGAAATTTAATATTTTTTTCAATAGCACCCATATACATATTTAATATCTATATCTACGTTTTTTTCTTGTATTTCTCTCTATCCCCCTATCAAGATAGCATTTGGTTAGTGATGCAGGAACAAATATACGAAGATACTAGATATAAACTGTTTAGTGGTAAAGCAATAGAAAAATATAAAATTTTTATACCTCAAAAAAGTAAAAACAAAATATAAAAATATAAATTTAATATTTTTTTCAAATAATAGTTCTATATATATTTTATTATTCATTCATCTATCTCCAATATTTTTATTACCTCTGCTGTTCCTTTCTTCCTACCAAATAGTACCTAAGTACTTAATACAATTCGCCGGTGGTCACCGTAAAAGTAGTTGCATTGGACTTGTGATGTACTACAGTTTTAGAGCGTCTCTCTCTTGTTATACCCAGATTGAACCACTTCTAACATTGTCTACAGTTTTGATGTAACAAGTGAACCACTTCTACATCTACATCTACATCTGTATACAATTATCTCCGTAAGAAATGTATATTACCATTAATATTCACTCACCCATTGTTTTCATTCTACTCGCAATAAGACACGGAAGGTAACAGAAAAACATAACCGAAAACCATTTCTGGTGGAGGAATTAAATCACCTCGGTTCCTTAATATCATATATTATGAAACCGTACTCTTTTCCAAATTGATGGAAACTTCCTTAGAAAAAAATTGCAAAGATCATCATGACAAATTTACGCAAACGTATGTATTTTACCCAACGGACTCGAGGACACGTTATAGAGCTATGAATCTGTTTGGGTTTTTGGTCTGAGCAATGAATATGTTTTCTGTCAGAGCTTTGAATCTGTTTCGAACTATGAACACTTCGACAATTGCACCTATCTCGGACCCAAATAAGGAAAAAAAATTGTACCTATAAAGTTGGGCTGCATCAGAAAATGGGCAGTTTATTCGGTGATCTTTCTCGACCTTTTGGGCTCGGGCCCCAAAAACCCTAACCCCTCCTCCCCGAAGAAACAAAAACCAACACTACGAAAAACAAAGAATGAACTTCCTTAAACACGTTTTGCCTTGATGTGCCACTGTTTAAAATCGAGTTTATCCGAATTCAGCTTGCAGGTTAAGTTTAACTTGAAGACGCATTTTTTGTTTCAATTTTTTTCCAAATAATTTATATTTTTGGGTTTATAATTTAAAAAATATATGTTTATTTAACTAGAGAATAAACCCCCATATTGTTACTTAAAAAAAAACGCCGGACAAATAATCAATAATAAAAAAGACATTCCATGATCCATTACAATTTAAAATGTACAACAAGTTGGGAATTCTTCAATATTTTTTAATGATTTTAAGACAAATTAATACCTGATGATTTATAAAATAATTCAAATTGATTTCTATTAAAAGCATAAATAAAACAAATAAATCCATCAAAATAGTGAGGTAGGACTATTTTGTCCCATATTTTGTATTGTGAAAAACCACGAAATGTGTTTATTTTCTTGAGAAATCAATTTGTCTTGGGTGAGTTTTATGGTGTTTCTTTTCTAGCACTATTTTTTCAACAACTGGGCATTCAACCTTAATTAAATTATATAGTTACCTAACTCTTTTAAGAAGCTAGCCATGTCCTCAAGACTAGAGCATTTGTGGAGAGTTTCTTTTATGAATTTTGCTGACATAGGCAAACAAAGTAGCTAAGAAAATGTCATATTCTTAGTAAACGTTGCTCCATCTTAACTAATATTTTTTAAATCTTGTACAAGGTGATTAGTATGCTTTTTACATGAAATTTAAGTTTTCAATTCTATCACAATAAATACAAGTTAATTATAACCAACTATTGCTCATCATTAACAACGTAATAATTTTTTGTTTATATCCAAGGAGAAACAGCATGTTACTCCTTTGAGCATCTTGATCAATTTCACTAACATTGGTTTTGTTGGGAATTATTTTAAGAAAGATGGACAAAAACAGAATAAGGAATAGAAATACCGAATATAAAACATGGTGATTGGTGAGGTAGTGGTGGTCCAGGGGTTGGATGCAACATGGGATGGGGATGGAGATCAAGTTCTAATTGGTCCAAAATCTATCCTTATGGATTGAGATTTCTTCTACAGATTTGATAATCCTAGTTGGCATCCTATGAAAGCCCCCTCGGATTTTCTCCCACTTCACCTCTACTCACAGATAAATCACAAGTGTGCATTTGCAAACAAGACTTCAAACCAGCCTCAGTTCTCTAATTCCTACAGAAGGCTTTAGAGAGAGGAGGGGGAAAGAGAGATGGCAACTACAACATCTGGTGCTGTGTTAAATGGGTTGGGATCTTCCTTCTTATGTGGAGGAAAGAGAAGCCAAACCCTGTTGGCTGCTGCTACTGGAGGCAAAGTTGGTGCTGCTGTTAGTCCTACAAGGCTTATTGTGGCAGCTGCTGCTGCTGCACCAAAGAAGTCATGGCTCCCTGGTGTAAGAGGTGGTGGAAATTTCATTGACCCTGAATGGCTTGATGGCTCGTAAGCCCTCCATCTACCAACTTTAAATTGATTTTTTTCTTTTGCTTATTAGTCTCTCTTCATAGTTCGATGCATTCTTTGCTCAATGTTGTTGCAACTGCAGGTTGCCAGGCGACTATGGTTTTGACCCACTAGGCCTAGGCAAGGACCCAGCATTCCTCAAATGGTACAGAGAAGCTGAGCTCATTCATGGGAGGTGGGCAATGGCTGCAGTTGTAGGCATCTTTGTTGGCCAGGCCTGGAGTGGAGTTCCATGGTTTGAGGCTGGAGCTGACCCTAATGCAATTGCTCCTTTCTCCTTTGGTTCTCTTCTGGGCACACAGTTACTTCTCATGGGTTGGGTTGAGAGCAAGAGATGGGTTGACTTCTTCAGCCCAGACTCACAGTCAGTGGAATGGGCCACTCCATGGTCCAGAACTGCTGAGAACTTTGCCAATGCCACAGGGGATCAAGGCTACCCTGGGGCAAATTCTTTGACCCACTGGGCTTTGCTGGCACACTCAAGGATGGGGTTTACATCCCAGATGCAGAGAAGCTAGAGAGGCTGAAACTGGCTGAGATTAAGCATGCTAGGATTGCTATGTTGGCTATGTTGATTTTCTATTTTGAAGCTGGACAAGGGAAGACACCCCTTGGTGCCCTTGGCTTGTGAACAAGTATGAATGTAGATAACTTTAATTAAGAGGCTGAGCCAAATTTCCTCAATGAAAAATCCAAATTTTATGTTATAATATTGGATGGATTCACCTTTTATCTGAATTGTAAATTTATGATGTAGATATCTCATATGAATACTAGCATATACCTTTCATTCCGAAAACCAGGTGTGTAGTGAAAGCAATGAATATACTTGAAAGGTGCATGTTGGGCCATGTCTATATGTAGCAAAAATGTAAAGATAGCTGGGAATTCCATAAATAAGTACTTCTCAGGAAACCTGAGAAAGAGAACATAAGGTCCAATGCCGGCTGTGTTCATCCATTAAAAATGTATGGGATTAAACAACAAAAAGAATGCTAAGAAGCTTGAAAGAAATGCAGCAAAATCAACTCCATTTTTGGAGGAGGGGTTTCTCTAATTATTCGCCCCCAGATCCAGTAGCCATCAAAAACTCACCCTCACACACAACTTCACCTCCAACATATGCCTTCCCTTCCATCTTTGCAATTCCAAATCGCTTTTGCAGTTTAATGAGTGTCATTCTCATAACCAAGGTGTCTCCTGCAATCACTGGCTTCCTAAATCGCACTTTGTCTATTCCAGCAAAGAAGAAATTCTCACGAGAACCCCCCACCTCAGGTTGCAACATAACCAAGCCACCAACTTGTGCCATTGCCTGCATCAAAATTCAAAAGACCCCTCACATTTATCAACAATTCAACGCTACTATAAAGTTTACAACAGAGATCCTGTAAGATTTCTTTGTTCCTTTTATTTACATTTTTATTGGCCAGGTATGAAATTGTCACAATATAAATTATAAAACTGAACAGGCTCGTTTTATAGAGTCTTGGTCGTAATCATGCATGATAATAACCAGCAAAATATGAGCTTGTTGTATGTCCTATATTCTATTACTAAGGAACACTACCATATAGTTGCAGTAAGTCTACTTGTCGCGCTTCTATGTTACAAGATCTCTCAAAAATTCCTATCTTAGGGGAGTAGGGGACTACACAAAGGGTAGCGGCACTCGGCATAGTGGTACTTACCTCAACCATGAGAACACCAGGCATGATTGGCCTCTCTGGAAAATGACCAGGAAAGAAGTTGTCATTTATTGTTACATTCTTTATGGCCACGGCAGAAACTCCAGGGTTGTACTCAATCACTCTATCCACTAGAAGGAATGGAAACCTGCATGACACCACATCCCAACCAAAAGAACAAAGAAATTAAACAAAAAAGTTAAAACAATCACAGTCAAGGGACGAACCCATTATCCAAAAGAAAAAAGAAGGACTCAAACCTGTGGGGCAGAATATTACGAATCTGATTGATGTCCAATATCGTGGGGAATGCAGGGTACCCTGCAACAACAGCAAAACCCAGAAGCCGTGTTTGTAAGAAAAATAAAAAATTGGAAGGTGGGCAGATTCTGAAATCATAGGAGGACAATGAAAACGCATACTTAATTCAATTGGGGCGTCTTGTTTAGGAGCATCTGCAGCATCCGAAGAACAAAACGTAGTAAACCGCTTAGTGGCGGTGGTCTTGCTCAGGTGGGTAGCGAGAGGGAGAGATCTAGAGGTGGGAAATCTGAAAGATGAGATTTTGGGGAGATGAGAATGAGATGGAGAAGTGGGAGAGGTGAGAGAGAGGAAGGTGTTGGTGAAAGCAGCAGCGGTGGCCATTGTTGAGGTAAACTGAGCTAGGCTCTGAACAAGTGTTCTAAATGCGAGCGTAAATGCTTCACTACTGCAGCGTTGTGTGTCTTCGCTGTGAATGCACACCACAGGCGAAAGGAACAAGGCTGCTATGCTTAGCTAATGCGACCAACCAATGCTCGCTTTGCTTTGCTTTTCGTGTAAGTGGGACGGAGTCTCCAACGTTGTTTGTTCAACTATCAACTGAAAACCCTATTGGCAAACAAAAAAATGAGCAACATCCCTTTTCTCATTTTTCCCAAAAAACAAATATATGTACATGGAGTTATCAAATTTTCATTAACGTAATGTTTCCCGTTGAAAAAAAGAATAACAACATCAAGTTTTAATTCAATTCAAACTTCAGTTCCGAGAGATAATTTTATTCAGGTTAGATATTACTATATGTCATATTTTTTTTCAATAAAATCAAAACTTAGAATTAATGCTTATCACTTTTTTTTTTTATAATATCCAATAATAATAATAATTATTAAAATAATGACGATAATAAAGCAAGAGGTTTTACCTTGGAAACCGGAATCCGGGTTGTCTGACTCTGAAATTCTCTGCCTGTTTACTTTGTCTCTCTCAAAACGACGCTGTATCGGTGAGGAGAGGAGAGGAAGGAAGGGAGGAAGGAGCGAGAGCAATTCCCATACCCGTACCCTCACCCACCACGATGGACTTCCACCACCACAACAACAACAACAAGAAGCACCGCAACAACCACCACTCGTCCCCATCATCGTCGAACTCGTCGTCCGCCACGACCATCACGACGGCCCACCCTCCCTCCGACGACCCCATGCACTCGTGGTGGGAGTCTGTCTCAAAAGCCCGCTCCCGCATCCACGCCCTCGCCGCCATCCTCCCTTCCTCCTCCTCCGACGCCCTCTCCGCCCTCGCCGACTCCGACCGCCCCGCCCTCTCCCTCCTCTCCTCCCCCTCCGCCTACTCCGCCGTCTCCTCCTCCCTCCAGGGCTCCGCCTCCGACCCCCTCTGCCACTGGCTCTACGACACCTTCCTCTCCTCCGACCCTCACCTCCGCCTCCTCGTTCTCTCCTTCCTCCCTCTCCTCTCCGCCCTCTACCTCTCCCGCATCCACCACCACTCCGATCCCCCTTCCCTCGCCGGCTTCGAGGCCGTTCTCCTCGCTATCTACGCCGCCGAGACCAAATCCCGCGCCGGCAAGCCTCTCCTCGTCACGATCCCTGACCTCTCCCAGCCCTCCATCTACCACGCGCCTCTCAGGAAGCCCTCCTCCGCCGCCACCGGCGAGAGGCCGCCCTCCGTTGGGGTTCTGTCGCCGCCGCTTGAGCCGCACGTGGCCATGAAGTCCACCAAGAGAGCTACCATCGTTGGAACCGCGCTGCACAGCTACTACGCGCAGATCTCGCAGATGCCGTGCTGGTCCAAGCTCGAATTCTGCCGCTTCGCCGCCGGTTGGGCCGGCCAGGACTGCCCCTGCCGCCGGGAGCTCGACCGCCGCGGGAACGAGAACGAGTACGGTGGTTGTGCCGACGATGGGCGCAATGGAATTGGGAATGGGAATGGAAATGGCGAGATTGAGATTGAGGAGGTTGTTGAAGATATGAGGAATTTGCAGATTCAAAGATTTGATTTTGATGTTGATTCAGAAGATTCTAGGGTCCATGGTGAGAGTGAGGGTGCTAAGGGAGATAGGATCCCTTTGCCTTGGGAGATTCTGCAGCCGGTGTTGAGGATCCTAGGGCACTGCTTGTTGGGTCCTTTGAACACTCAGGATGTGAAGGATGCTGCTTCTTTCGCAGTAAGGTGTTTGTATGCTAGGGCTTCTCATGATTTGGTGCCACAGGCCATACTTGCCACTAGGAGTCTCATTCAGCTCGATAACAGGGCCAGGGAGGCTGCCAAGGCGGCTGCTGCAGCAGCAGCGGCGGCAGCAACAGCTGCTGCCACTGCGAATTCTTCATCAAATGTTAACACGCCCACCAAGGTCAAGAAGCCTGAGATTCTATTGGTTTCCAAGTGATTGGTTGAGTGTGAAGTGAAGATAGCGGTTGCTGCTGTATAGTATGTATTGGTTTAGCAGTTTCAAGATCAAGAGCACTTTGTGTAGCTTAATACTGTCAGCGGAATTTCAGTTTCTTTCATAGAATCTTGGTAGTTGTGCTTTCTTTTTTTTTTTTTTTAACCCTTTATTTTTTATTTTTTTTCTCTGTAAGTTATATCTATATTTATACTGTTTTTTCTCAAGTGATTTAGTTAGCTGTTTTAAATTTGTTTACTAGTGATAGTATAGTGTTGTTTGTTTGATTGTAATGCTAATGTGCTGCGTGGATTCATTTGTCTTTGAATTGTTATTGTACTCTGTTAAGATTGAGGAAATTGAGTGAGGTATTCTTTCTGATTCATGATTTGGTTGCAGTTGGTTTGCTGGAGCTGTTAATTTCTCTGCATTGTAGAGGCATTCTGCTTTTCTAATGATAATAGTTTATTCACAATTCTATTGTTATTTTTTAGTATGCTGACTGAGAAGTAACTGCAAGGCCTCTATATTATTGCTTATATGTACTGACGATGTTTGCAGCTAAATCTATTTCTCCTATGTTGTCTCTGAATTTTTCGTTTTTCTAATTGTTTTTGAATTCTTATAATCAGCTTGTTTCTAGTTTTGCGTTCATGGAAGGGGAGGCCTTGTTCATTCTATAAAAATGATGGAATTTTGTAGTTAGAAGACTATGAACCTGTGGTTTGAGTTTTAGTTTTCAGTTTTCAGTTTTCCAGATTTTATGAAAGAAATAGTGAAAATTCTGAAAACTACAAATTCTAGTTTTCAGTTTTCATTTCCAGTTTTCAATATTTTCTTCACAAAATTCTGAAAACTGAAAATGAAAACTAAAAATTGAAACTGAAACCAAACAGGCCATATATATCCATGATATTAACTCTGCTATAGTCATTGGTTTTCACTTTTTACTATAAATGCTTTTGAGAGTCTTTTATCTTCAAATTTTGAGGATGTGCAAAGAACTTGAACAGTTTATTCAATGCTCTGATGAAAATTAGGGTGGAATTTGATAGTTAGAAAGAATTAATTTACTGTAATACTCATTACAACAAAAAAAAAGGAAGGAAGAACACATAATGTAGAATAATACACCCTGGGTTAATTGAACTTCACAGTGTGTGGCTATTGCAGTTCTAGAAGTGACGAGTTTAAATGAATAAGTAGTTCAACTACAAATTTATAAGCTGAAAGTAGAAACTTTAATTTGCTCAATTAATTTAGGTGCTAGCCTGTGATCTATTAAGTGTTGAACTTTTGCACTCAAATTGGAAGCTTTGTAATGTCTGCAATTGTTCAGAATACAACAACAGTGCCCTTGGGTCTTCTTTAGCTGGCTGTATATTAACATGAACATTGAGTCCCTTGCGTGTATTTGTCATTCTAAGTCTGTTTTATTGGTGCTTGGATACTACAAAGGTAATTGTCATATTCACTTTATTTTGTCTGTTTGTTTGCTATAAACTGGAGATGTAATTGGCTGGTCTTATGACTCAATAGTCCAGGCGTTCTGTTGTTCAGCTTGAACTATTTGTTTACAAGATGTCTGTGTGTGTGTGTGTGTGTGTGTGTAGTGTTTGTGGGTGGCTGTCTGGCTGAAGCTTGAAGGCTATTAGTGCTAAATTACCTTGGTTATAATTGCACATTATATTCTATGGCATTCACAATAAAGATGCCAAGGGAAAAATAATGTGGATATTAGACACTTATATTGTGTTTGGTTGGGGGGTAAAATAATGGGTAGGTTTTCATGGATAGCTACATGAGTAAAATTACATATTAAGCTCATCCATGAAAATTTATATGATATCACAGGTAGAAATTTGAAGTTTTGAAGATGGGTGGGTAAAATATGGCCAGCATTTTCTATTTTGGTTGGATTATTTTTCTTTTTTCTGATAAAGAAATGTTGGAGTTGATATTGCATTGCTGATTTTGGGTTTAATTATCTGAATCTGGATATATTTGGAGGTTGGGGCCTTATTATGTTTGTTGTAGATTGTAGACTTTAATGAGGACAATATCAAGGATAGTTACACTCAAGTCCGAGTTGCTGGTAATATGGTGCAGCAAATACTGTCGTTTATATGGCAGTAAGGTAGGAAGGAGTCTAGAAACTGTTATTTTCTGCTTTCAAGGATCTTAAGATCTTGTAGCTCTACTGGAAAAATGAGTCAAAATTTGTTTTTGGTCTTGTTTAAGAGATTCCTTTTACTCTTTTATTTTTTTCTTCTTTTTGTTAGCGTTTTCTTAGCCGTCAATACGGATGGTTTTTTTTTTTTTCCTTGTTCAACATGCGTTGCATCCTCTGTATTGTGTACTAGTTGGTTATTCGTTTTGGATGGTTCTGGAGTGGGATATCTGGTGGTGGACACAATCGGAAAGTCTCTGGTCATTGTGTTGTTTATGCTTGCTTGGTACTTTACCCACTAGGTTTTTCATGATAAATAATTTATTTCCTCATAGATTAACATACTTTCAACTTTTAGTATAATTGTAAAAGTTTATATTGAGGGGGATTTGTCCTCACACGTGTTGGAGTTCATCAACCAAAACACTTGCCTATCACCCACTGATGGGAGAATTCAGAAATTGGACCTAAATCATCACAATATATGTACTAGAATTTAGCCTAAATCATGATTCATGATAATATATGAATAAAGGACCGAACTCATGATTAGCAGTATTTTGGCTATACCAACAAATATTTTGCACAATGGCTCCCAACCTAAAATGGAACTGAATTTTTTTTTTATCATGTATCCAGAAAATATAGAAAATAAGGGTTTTGCTATATTACGTAGTGATAATATATATATTAATCATATATTATTTTTTTTTGAAAAAATACTAATATTTCAAGCAGAAGGCGTAGAGACTAACGAATCCCGAATACAAATTGGAGCCTCATGAATCCACAATTCATCATGCATCTCTGCTGCTTTACAAGACCTAGGAACAAATTGTGGTTTAAAGTGAGTAAAAGCTGGAGGCAATTCCATATGCATCTCTTAAAATACATGCTGGATATGATAATTGATAAATCAACCTCCCGTCTATCAAAACTCTCAACAACATTTCGGGCATCACCCTAATCCCTGGCCAGCTTCGGAAGAGAATCTTAGGTAGCTAACCTGCAATTGAGATAGGCATATTATGCCTAAATAGGATCTCATAGTTTTATGCCACGTGTCGAGCCCTCGCAAATAGGACCCATCAGTCCACCACAAACGCGTGTCTCTCTGCATGCTTCTTAATTTTGAGTATGTTTGGGAGAAGGGTATAGACTATAGACTATAGACTACAGACTATTAAGTGTGTTATGTTGACTATCTTATTAAGATTATTTGTTAGGCTAAAGTCAAAATTTAAAATTAAATTTAATATCTTTATATTAGAATATGATACATATATTTTATTAGACTATTAAGTTATTTGACTATCTTATTAAGATTATTTGTTAGGCTAAAGTATTTATAAATATATCTCTATATATATGATATATATTTTATTTATATATATATATATTTATTTATTTATTTACATTTTTATTAATATAAGTGTTTACAATATGTGTATATATATATATTTAAAAAAAAATAGATATTTTATATAGACATTTTTTCTTTGTTTGGATATAGTGATAAGCGCATTGTTGAGATTACTCTCTAATTGTAACATTATCTAAGATTTTGATTTCACACAGCGATGAGCAACTTCCTGCAGAAACTTGGGGAAAAAAAGAAGAAGAAAAAGACATTTCTTTTTTGTCTTGCTAAGCTATCATACATATGGTCCCAAAGAGATGGAGCAACTTGACACAATTATTTGAGTTTACTAACATTTCTTCCGTTTATACCAACTTTTACACTTGAAAAGTATTTCTCTGATCTAATCAGAAAATTTGATGAAAAAGGAACAAACCACACTACAAATACATCGTATACTTAGACACTCACCAGCTTATACCGCTCGCTGTAAAGCCTGAGGAAACCATATTTCTAAACTACGCTATCCTATCTTTGATTAGTTATTAGTTAATTAAAAGCAGAACATATGTTGCGAATTTCACCATCAGGAGCCGTCTTGACCCCAATGTTGCTCATCTTGACCATAGAATTTCCAAACTCCACATTAAATGAGCCGCTAAAGCCCAAGTACCTCTGCACAAAGCTCTTTGTGGAAGCATCAGTCCACAGTGCCTGATCAGACTGCAGAATTCCCCTACCCTTGCTCAGATTATTGAAGTAAGAAGTATCAAATTTGTTTTGGCTACCGTTGTCTAGAGCCACTCGGTTCGATCCTCCACTGTTTTGAGGACAAAGTGCTTGCAGCTGGGGAACTAATGAAGAGTCTATGGCAGGGTCGGGACCATTAGTTCCATTGAAATTGTATAGTCTGCTACTGAAAAATTGACAAGCTGTTGTACCAATGGTATGTCCACCTGCACGTACATATATGTATATCCACAAAAACTGATTCGTTACTTTGAAGTCCCAAGCTTGAAGTCTTAAACTGTACTGTATACTCGCAAAAGCTTTTACTATAATAAGTTCATTGTGGTGAGGAGAACTTCAGTTTTATGTAAATATTTTGATTTGATTATAAGCTTTTTGAAAAACAAATTAAAGTAAGCTAGTTCGAAAGTTGAGAAATGAATTGCACGGAATAAGGAACTGCACCCTTGACCTTGAGATTATACTGTTTGAGTCAACTTAGTCAAAATCCAAACGATAGCCTAATGAAGATAAACGTATATATAGCTAATCCAAAACACGTACGTATTAACTGCAGCTTCATCGAATTAGTCATTGTTTCATTAATTACATGAAATTAAAAATAATCCACGCGTTAAGGGTAGAATAATCAGCAGTGTATAACAGCATATCTGCAATTTAAAATTCTAAAGGGAACTAACAACAACTAATAATATACTAAGATATATTAAGGGTGAAATGAAAGGTGCAGACTTAATTACCAACAAGGGTGACAAGGTCTTGAGTGTTGAGGCCCCTTCCTGCAAACTTTTGTTTCTGCACATCAACAGAGTCACCAGGTCCTGGCAAATTCACGTCTGAAGCCCGACACGCGCCCATCTCTGCGTCCAGTTGGCACTTTCCAAATCGGTCCACCACTCTGCAATATAATGCATCAACACATGAAGGTAAGAATTGTATAAATCAACACACATTAATTAATGTATTGAGCTACTCTAGTTAATTATCAAATGATTGATTATATTCCATTTAACTAATAAAAATCTAATGCAGTACATATATATATATATGTATATATGATTCAAATTTCGAACAATTTTATTCTAGTTAGTTAGTTAATTACCAGAGCTACAGAATCACGAGCAGCAAGGTGATTTAGCGCATGACACAAGCACCAGGGCAAGGCAGAGGTGATTCCGAATAAATATTAAGAGATCTATGAGAAAATTAAATTATTGGACGTTTGATTTAAAATTTGACTTCTAAAGAAACTTGAAATGAAATTAATAGTTAAAAGGTAGTGTTAGTTAATGAATAATAAGGATTCATGACATGCTACACATTCGATTTCTACTGGGATTGGATCTTTTTTCCCCTTGAATTAACTGGAATGATGATTAATTGAAATGCATGAGAATGTCATCTCTGTTATAATTCAAAGTTATTGGAACATGTTTTTCGTTATCTTTTATACTTTTAGCTTGAGTAATTGAATCAATAATATTTATAGTATATGTACTACTATCATTCGTGAATGCTCAGTTGCACAAATTATACTAACAATTTGAAGTATCGATGGCTGCTGTTATGTTAGTTCGACGCAAAACTGAATCATTTTTCAATATAATGGAAGAAAGTTATATATTTTAGGAGTAAACAATAATTATAGTTTTCTTTTTTTTTATTTACGGGGCAAAGCCCAAGAACAGAAAAGAAATTACAGCCCCACTATACGGGCATAGCTGGCACCATATAAATCAGCATGCACAGCAAGAGAAAGGAAACTAGGAACACAAAAGAAAAAGTGAACTCCTATCTTGAGGCTATGAGCATGCATGATTGGCCATAGAATCAGCACAGGAGTTAGCCTCCCTGTAAGTGTGGTGAATCCGAACAGACTGGAGGTCCCGGGCCAAGGCAATAATACTACGAATCAGAGGGGCACAAGGGTGGCAAATTGGGACACCGTTATTCAACAAGGTAATGGCGACCAAGGAGTCCATTTCCAGAAGAATGTGGGAGTGGCCTTGTAGGGCTTAACTTTCAAGAATTGATAGAATTTTGAATCTAAGCCAATAATAATTTGTCTAATCATGTGTCGGGCAAGACTATGCAAGACATGTATTTTCATGACAGTCCCTGAATACTATCACTTGAACATTGCTTTTGTGGATATTATTAGACATTTAAGAAATCACATATAACTAATTAGTTATTTCAATTGTATTTCGGTAAATATGCCTAGGAATACATGAAGAAAATTATGTATTAATAACGGTAAAATTTTGTTATATCACTAATAAACTCAGTAAAAGGATTTTACATTTATTATTAATTATTAATAAACCAAAAACATAGAGAACTCCGGTTATTTATATATTGATCCCTAGATATTTAAACAATACCTAAAATTATGGGCACAAATGTGTTAATTAATTAACTCTTCCCCATATGTCACAATCACATGACAATAATTTTCTTCAATTACAATTTATTTTTTCCTTATAAAATTGACAATTCTTTAAAAGTTAATTGACTGCTAATCCAGATTGCCAAATTTTGGTTGATAACTTATAGACAAATGAACTAAAAGAGATATAGCAACTTGAGACGGAAAAAGGTTTGAGAAATTAAATAAAGAAAACCTTTCTGTGCCAATCATTCATCGAAGTCATCTGTATTTGTACCTTTAGCTTGTATATATGTTCATAAAACACTGGTTAATTTGTTACATGGATGTGAAAGACAATAGTCTCATGATACCTGGTTGTTGGAAATTACTAGTTACAAAATGCTACATATTGAATTTTTTTTTCTATTTATGCCAAAAATTAAGTTTAGGTCAAGGAAAGTCTTTCAATTCTAGAGTCAAGGCGTGTCTATTTTAAACTTACAAATGTCCTTACAAATTATTTATCAACAAAAATATAAGAATCAACGTGGATATCAGAAAGTTGATCAGGTGAGCTAACCTCATTGGTATCATATTGAATGTAAATTTGTCTCTATTAAACTTTTATTAGTGATACATTTATTGTTAACCATGTAATTGCCCATAATTAGGAAAAAACTGAGCTGCTCTGTAGTGAATGTAATATGAAACCTAAATGCCAGTCTGCTACAACGTCGTGATGTTGATTTCTTTATGCTTACCACGTAGTGATATGCCGGCTGAATCTCATGCCTCGCTTTAAGCTTCTAATGGCATATTCCTTCAGGAGAATTGCACGCTACGAAAATGGCTGCCGTCGTGAGCTTTACAAGGAGAATAATCCACCTGTTTTTATCACAAAACTTAACTATATATGCACAGTTGCACACGAATGTCATCTGCTAGCTGGAAATATAACCTTAATTGAAACTAAACTATGCAAAGCTAACCTCTTAGTATTCTCAGTAGAATATTAACAGGTAGATGCCCTTGTTATTATCTAGGAATTATGTTAGCATAAATTCTTTTGACAATAAAATTCAGGAGAATGATAGATGAGAAAAATTATCTCAGGAGAATGTTATTATCTTGGGACTCTAATGATGAGAAAAATTAATTTGTTTTTATTTCCATCTTTCACTCGTAAGATCTGCATGCCTTAGCAAGCAAGACAGCTTTCAATTCTCAGTTGCACCATGGGGATTTCCGCTTCTGTTCTTCAACTTGTTACATTTGCAGTTGTTGCTACATTGAGCACGCTTGCCACAACCCAAACTCTTCAACCATTATTTGACAATTCATCATATTCTGGAAATCCTAGATTATGTGGTCCACCTCTTAATTCCTGTAGCAGTACTAGCCACAATAATTCTCCTATTCCTTTACCAATTGAAGACCAAGACAGCAACAACTTACCTCCTATTCCTTCACTCATGCAAGACCAAGACAGCAATAACGTCCAAAATAATTCTTCAGATAAAAATCAAACTAACACTTTGTTATTAATCTTCAATTTGATTCTTCTGCTTGCAGTCATATTGCTCTTGATCCTTTACTGTAACAAAGCCAGGAAACTGAACAAAATGGTGAAGGTGGTGCAGGTTCCCATAGAGGAAGAAAAAGATGTGGTGATCAGCAGTGCTGAGAAGAAGATAGAAATAGGGGAGGGGACAAAGATGACCGTGGAAGAGAGAAAGGAACTGATATTCTTCAAAGAAAAGCCAAGGTTTCAAATGGGTCAGCTTCTTAGAGCTTCTGCTGAGGCACTGGGTCAGGGAACCATGGGGAATAGTTATAAGGCTATGCTGCATGATGGGCCTAACATCGTTGTAAAGAGGGTAAGGGACTTGAAACCACTCTCTCAGAGGGAATTTGCAATGCAACTGCGTATGATTGCTGATCTGCAGCACCCAAATTTGTTGCCCTTGCTTGCTTACTACCATTCCAGAGATGAGAAGCTGCTGCTCTATAGGTATGCAGAGAATGGGAATCTTTTCTCTCGACTTCATGGTAATTTACCACAACTTGATTCACCTTTTATTTACTTATTTTTATTGATGAATTTACCCCCAAATATACATATGAACCTAATTCCAAGAAGCAATAAACTTCCCTGTGCAAGTGTCCTTCAACAAATAAGCTATGTCTACAAAGGGTTCATGATTTTCAACAACTAAAGTCTAATATAGTCCTTTCTTCAAGTGTTGCTAAAAACATGAAAAACGTAAAATAAAGGCATAAACCAGTGTGAAATAAAGTCATATACTAGTGTACATACTAGCTAGTGCATAATAGCATTATGTACATTAATACATGACTTTATTTCACACTTGTGCAAGTTTTATCACTTGTATATGCTATTATCTTGCAATAATACATGCCTTTATTCTCCACTAATTCATGCTCGACACTTGTATATACTATTAGACATTTTCTTGTTTTAATTTTTGGCTATACTTAAACATAAGTTCATGATTGTCAAAATAAAGATTATATGTCTAAGGTGATGAACTTAAGTCCTATTTTATATGTCACTTTCATTAATTCTCTTTTCCTCTTCCTTCATCAATTATCATCTTGAATGGGAAAAAATCCAGAATCTTTAAGGACACTAAACATTTTTAGCGTAGCGTTAAAAAATGGAGTTGAGAAGAAGTGAATGTGTTTGTTTTGCATTTTTACTTTTGATAAAAGTTGCTCACTTTCGTAAGAATTGATTTTAGTGGAAGTGAAAAATATTAGCTTTTACTTTTCCATCTCACATCACTTTTTCTAAATTTACTTTTTTATATCTTTTTCAAACACAAATCAATTATTTTAAAAGCAATTATACCAAAATCTAAACCAAACAGACCCTTAGTGCTTGTTTGGATAACACTTTGGGTAGAATTAAAATGAGAAATGTCCCTTCCCAATATATTTTTGTTGAAAGTAATATTTTTCTTACTTTACCAAAAGTACTTTTAAAAGCAAAACAAGCAAAGCTTTACAAGTTTCGAAGTAATTTTTGTCTAAAATAAACGGTATGTGTTCTATCCACTTAACTGTCCTCTTTCACTTCCATATGACAAATTAAAGCACTACATTCTTGTGAGCCAATATTACAGATGGCAGAGGTGGAAATCGGGTACCATTGAAATGGAACTCAAGATTATCAATTGCACAAGGCGTAGCTCAAGCACTGGAATACCTGCACAACAGCACCAAGTCCCCTACTACCATTGTCCCACATGGCAACTTGAAGACCTCAAACGTTCTCCTTGATGAAAACGATGTGGTACTTGTTTCTGACTATGGCCTTTCCTCCTTAATAGCACAACCAATAGCAGTTCAGCGCATGGTTGTTTACAAGTCACCAGAATATGGCCATACAAGGAAAGTCACAGTGCAATCTGATGTTTGGAGCTATGGATGCTTACTCATAGAGCTCTTAACAGGGAAAATATCAGCGTGCTCAGCTCCACAAGGGTCTTGTGGTGGAGTTGACCTATGCAGTTGGGTTCACAGAGCAGTGAGGGAAGAATGGACTGCTGAGATATTTGACAAAGAGATTTATAGGCAAAAGAATGCTCATGAAGGGATGCTGAGATTGTTTCAGATTGCAATGCGTTGCATTGAGAGGCTCCCAGAGAATCGTCCTGGGATGAGCCAGGTGGTGAGGGAAGTGGAGAAAATACAGGCAGTACCAGTGATGATATCAGAATTGGATCATGAGGGTGAACTATCGTCGGATAGGTCTCTAACTGATGATTCTTTTCAACCACAACCAGTACCTCAGGAATTATTGCAGATTAATTGACAACAGCTAGAGATGATATATTCAGACTTGGAATTCTTACTAATTAACAGTTGGAACTTGGAACAAATGTGTTCTCTCATCAGCATGAAGTTACAATGATGATACAAAAATAAAGTTCAGATTTGTGTGCCTTTAGTTATTTCTCTCTTGATATCAAGGCCTCAAACCATTTCATCTATGCCATTTACATGACAGCATAATATTTAGCTGGCTTCCACCTTGTGTGTCCTTCCATCTCTTTTAATTAACACACATGTTGGTAGTTCTACTTTTACAATTGTTGTCGTACTTACAAACTCTTTTAAAGATACAGTAATAGTAATATAATACAGATAACAGTACCACATATATATATTTTGAAAAGATTTATATACCATGTGTATGGCGTTGCATTTTGATAATTTAACAATATACATAATCGGATATAATGGACTCAAAAAAATATACCGAACGTTGATGAAAATTAAACTCATTATTTTAAGCTCCATTAGTATATCTCAAGACAAGCATTATATATATATATATATGACCAAGGTACTAATATATGTTCAATTGGTGTGGTAGATACTTATTTCCTTAACAAGCAATGATCTACGAGTTAACTAATGTTGGAGAGCTATATGTCTTTTAGGAGATCCCAAATATTAGAATAAGATTGTTTCTAATAAAAAGATATACATGAGAAAAAAAATAGAAATAATGCAAATTAAACATATATATATATATTTTCTTCAAAATCTATGTTCCCCTATTCAGTCAAATATTATTATCAGAATCGGAAATTTCTTAAACTTCAATTTTAGCATATTAAAAGTGTGAAGTTTATTAAATACCGGGTCTTTTTTTTTTAATTGTTTTTCGGTGCTTATCTTGACATGAGTCCTCTCATTTATATGTATAGATCACAATTAGACACCAAATTAAATATGCATCACATCTCGTATAAGTCTACTTACTATATTTATCCCATTTTCATATATACACACATATACACTCACACTATACAATGGCAAAAATTCCACCTTCCAGGCTCAAGCATCCACATCCATAGAAATTAATAATTATCACATTAAACAAAACCGATATATATATATGCGGATCAGGTGCATATGCCGACTTCCAAAATACTCAACATCACAAGCTAACAAAATCCTGTCCAGTGCCAACAAGCTAAGGAGCTTGCAACAATTAATGTCCTATATATATTCTCCTTCAATTCGTCTTTGGATTAACAGGAGCAGATTATAACCCGGGGGACACTCAAGTGTTCCCGGCCGGCCACCTCCATCACCATTCTCTATATATATAGCCAGTGACTGCATATGGTTCGTACCTACCCAGCCCTGACAAAAAGATGTTATGATTAAAGGAGTTGCGTCTGTTGGTCAAATTAACTAGGGGCCCTGCTTGTTGAGTCTTCTCTTTGGATATGGATAAATGCGGGAGTACTGATGAGCGTGTTTTACATGCTGTTTGTTTGAATTGATAGAAACCCTGATCCAAGTGCCCCCAAGTACTACTGCAATGCTCACCGAGTAGTACGGGTGTAAATGGATTTGTTCGGATTGAATTTGTGGGAGAAAAATGAATCTGGACTGATTATTTTTAATTGGTTTGGATTGATCATTTTATTTTGAAAAATTCAAATCAAACCAATTGAATCAACTTCCAGTTGATTTGGGTCATGTGATTGGATTTACTTGTTTATTATTCTTTTTCTCAATTTTTTACCCAAACATTCAGTAACAATACTTTAAATTATAAAATATCAAAATTTTATATAAGTAAATTCTCATATATTAAGATGTTATATTTTAATGTGACATAAGTTTACAATGATAATGATATATGTGGCATTTGTTTAGGTCTCAAATTACATATTAATGATAGTAAATGATAAATAAATAATGAATATGAGTAAATGCTACAGTTAGTAACCAACAACAATAATAATAAAAATAATAGTAGTAGTAAGAAGAAGAAGAAAATTGGTTTGAATTGGATTTTGGGTTGGAGGATACAAATCAATAACAAATCAATATGTAATTGGTTTAATTAGATCCAAATTGATTGACCAATAACTTGATTTAAACTAGACCAATATAATTGGATTGATTTTGATTCATCGGATTGGTGCGATCGCTTACACCCCCAAGTAAAATAAATTGATCACCCGATATAAGAGATCCGATTCTGATTACAACATAGTACGTCACATGTTCCAGCTTTCTTACCATTATTATACTCTAATATACCTGCGAGCTTTAATTTCCATGTCCATTTAATATTACATCACAGGTGAATGCCTGTCATCACCTGCATGAGGAGCCTGCACTTTTGCCCTATTAATTAATAAGAAGCATATAATTGACCCAGTCCATGGCAGAGTACATAAGCGGAATAAACTTGACACATAGTTTCTAATACTTCTTTATTTTATTGGCTACTTTCCCTATTGTTTTTGCCATTAACCAACCCTAAGGAGAAAAAGAAAACACGATAGGATAAGGAAGGAAAAAGGGTGATCATAAGGCACTCTCTGCGACATCCTGACCTAGCTAATAGCTTGAAATTGTGTTTTCACTAACTTAGGAAGAAAATGTTCACATAATATGGAAGCAGTTCTGGACAACATAAATGGAAGAATTTAATTAAGATAAGGCAAATTAATTCACTAATCTGCTCATGATGAAAATAAAAATAAGACTTAAATATGTTCTTCACGTATTTCATTGACCCAATAAATCAGATCACTCCTCACCAAAAACAAAAACAAAAAAGTAGATCACTCTAGCCTGGGCCTCAGTTGCCGTCTATACATGTGAAGCTCTCTTGCGCGGCAGTTGTTGTGGCTTTCTACTTCATTCATTTATACATATTTTAGAGGATTGTTACGGTGTGTATAACTGAAAAATAATTTTCTATCCTGAGTCCTCAAGAAAAGGTTTTCTTCTGCTACAATGCATTCTAACCTTTAAGCGATCTCATGGGATCCACTAACAAGTACATAGCCCAGAAATCTAATGGTTAATATACTCTATACGGAGAAGGATATATTTTTTCTCTCTTGAAGTACCGATCTCTCTCTCTCTCTCTCTATATAACTATGAGAAATATTTAGGTGTATTGAGAATAAAAAAAGTACTTATTCTAATATATTTATTAATTGTTATATAAATTTTGTGGGTCATTATTCTCTATTATTTTCTCTATATTTTTAATGTAACAATTGATTTGTTAATTAATAAATGGAGCAAATTAAA